>JAHDVE020005410.1:0-21357 GCA_022606495.2 Halesus radiatus | reverse complement strand
AAAATGATCATTGACATACAATAATTTTATGACAAATCCAGAGATGTCGCTAGTCACTAAAATGATCAATGACATACAACAATTTGATGAAAAAATCCAGAGATGTCGCTAGTCACCAAAATGATCATTGACATACAACAATTTGATGACAAATCCAGAGATGTCGCTAGTCACTAAAATGATCATTGACATACAATTATTTTATGACAAATCCAGAGATGTCGCCAGTCACCAAAATGATCATTGACATACAACAATTTGATGACAAATCCAGAGATGTCGCCAGTCACCAAAATGATCATTGACATAAAACAATTTGATGACAAATCCAGAGATTTCGCTAGTCACTAAAATGATCATTGACATACAATAATTTTATGACAAATCCAGAGATGTCGCTAGTCATTTTTTACTAAAATGCTTATTGACATACAACAATTAGATGATACATTCCAGAGATGTCGCTAGTCATTTTTCACTCAAATAATCAGTAATATACAACGATTTGATGACGAATTCCAGAGATGTTTCAAAAACGTCAAAAACATCAAAAACGTTAAAAAAAATTCCAATGATACCAAATTAAGCCCTAAATCGCTCTAAGTCGTCTAGAAACGTCAAAAAACGTCAAAAACGTTAAAAAAATTCAAAAAATGTCAAATGATACCAAATTAATCTCTAAATCGATCTGAGTCGTCTAGAACCAACAAAAACGTCAAACGTAAAATGTTCGTTGACTCACAATAATTTGATGAAAAATTCCAGAGATGTCGCTAGTCACTAAAATGATCATTGACATACAACAATTTGATGACAAATCCAGAGATGTCGCCAGTCACCAAAATGATCATTGACATACAACAATTTGATGACAAATCCAGAGATGTCGCCAGTCACCAAAATGATCATTGACATACAACAATTTGATGACAAATCCAGAGATGTCGCTAGTCACTAAAATGATCATTGACATACAATAATTTTATGACAAATCCAGAGATGTCGCTAGTCACTAAAATGATCATTGACATACAATAATTTTATGACAAATCCAGAGATGTCGCTAGTCACTAAAATGATCAATGACATACAACAATTTGATGAAAAAATCCAGAGATGTCGCCAGTCACCAAAATGATCATTGACATACAACAATTTGATGACAAATCCAGAGATGTCGCCAGTCACCAAAATGATCATTGACATACAACAATTTGATGACAAATCCAGAGATGTCGCTAGTCACTAAAATGATCATTGACATACAATAATTTTATGACAAATCCAGAGATGTCGCCAGTCACTAAAATGATCAATGACATACAACAATTTGATCAAAAAATCCAGAGATGTCGCTAGTCACCAAAATGATCATTGACATACAACAATTTGATGACAAATCCAGAGATGTCGCTAGTCACTAAAATGATCATTGACATACAATTATTTTATGACAAATCCAGAGATGTCGCTAGTCACTAAAATGATCATTGACATACAAAAATTTGATGACAAATTCCAGAGATGTCGCTAGTCATTTTTTACTAAAATGCTTATTGACATACAACAATTAGATGATAAATTCCAGAGATGTCGCCAGTCATTTTTCACTCAAATAATCAGTAATATACAACGATTTGATGACGAATTCCAGAGATGTTTCAAAAACGTCAAAAACATCAAAAACGTTAAAAAAATTTCCAATGATACCAAATTAAGCCCTAAATCGTTCTAAGTCGTCTAGAAACGTCAAAAAGCGTCAAAAACGTTAAAAAAATTCAAAAAATGTCAAATGATACCAAATTTAGGTCTAAATCGCTGTAAGTCGTCTAGAAAGGTCAAAAAACGTCAAAAACGTCAAAAAACGTCAAAAAACTAAAAAAAACCGTCAAAAACGTTAAAAAAAATTCAACAAATTTCAAATGATACCAAATTAAGCCCTAAATCGCTCTAAGTCGTCAAGAAACGTCAAAAACGTCAAAAACGTCAAAAAACTAAAAAAAAAATTTCAAAAAACGTCAAAAACGTTAAAAAAAATTCAACAAATGTCAAATGATACCAAATTAAGCCCTAAATCGCTCTTAGTCGTCAAGAAACGTCAAAAACGTCAAAAAAGTCAAAAAACGTGAAAAACTTCAAAAAAATTCAAAAATTGTCCAATGATACCAAATTAAGCTCTAAATCGCTCTAAGTCGTCTGCAAACGTCAAAAAACGTCAAAAACATTTAAAAAATTCAAAAAATGTCAAATGATACCAAATTTAGCTCTAAATCGCTGTAAGTCGTCTAGAAACGTCAAAAAACGTCAAAAACGTCAAAAAACGTCAAAAAACTCAAAAAACGTCAAAAAACCTGAAAAAAATTCAAAAATTGTGAAGTGATACCAAATTAAACCCTAAATCGCTCTAAGTCGTTTAGAAACGTCAAAAAACGTCAAAAACGTCAAAAAACGTCAAAAAAATTCAAAAATTGTCAAATGATTCCAAATTAAGCCCTAAATCGCTCTTAGTCGTCTAGAAACGTCAGAAAACGTCAAAAACGTCAAAAAGTCTCAAAAAACTTCAAAAATTCAAAATTGTCCACATTACCAATTAAGCCCTAAATGCCTGAATAGTCAAGAAACGTCAAAAAACGTCAAAAATGCAAAATGAAATTAAAAACATTCAAAACATCCAATATACCAATTAAGCTCTAATCGTCGAAAACGTCATCAAAATGACAAAATTCAAAAATGTCAATGATACTCAAATTTAGCTCTAAATCGCTGTAAGTCGTCTAGAAACGTCAAAACGTCATAAACGTCAAAAAACGTCAAAAACTCGCAAACGTCAAAAAACGTGAAAACAAAAAATTCAAAAATTGTCAAATGATACCAAATTAAGCCCTAAATCGCGCTAAGTCGTCTAGAAACGTCAAAAAACGTCAAAAACGTCAAAAACGTCAAAAAACCTCAAAAAATTCAAAAAATGTCAAATGATACCAAATTAAGCCCTAAATCGCTCTAAGTCCTCAAGAAACGTCAAAAACGTCAAAAAAAGTCAAAAAACGTGAAAAACTTCAAAAAAATTCAAAAATTGTCCAATGATACCAAATTAAGTCCTAAATCGCTCTAAGTCGTCTAGAAACGTCAAAAACGTTAAAAAAAATCAAAAATTGTCAAATGATACCAAATTAAGCTCTTAATCGCTCTAAGTCGTGTAGAAACGTCAAAAACGTCAAAAAACTAAAAAAAAACGTCAAAAAACGTCAAAAACGTTAAAAAAAATTCTAAAATTGTCCAATGATACCAAATTAAGCCCTAAATCGCTCTAAGTCATCTAGAAACGTCAAAAACGTTAAAAAAAAATCAAAAATTGTCAAATGATACCAAATTAAGCTCTAAATCGCTCTAAGTCGTGTAGAAACGTCAAAAACGTTAAAAAAAAAAATCAAAAATTGTCAAATGATACCAAATTAAGCTCTAAATCGCTGTAAGTCGTCTAGAAACGTCAAAAAACGTCATAAACGTCAAAAACGTCAAAAAACTCAAAAAACGTCAAAAAACGTGAAAAACGTCAAAAAAATTCTAAAATTGTCCAATGATACCAAATTAAGCTCTAAATCGCTCTAAGTCGTCTAGAAACGTCAAAAACGTCAAAAACGTCAAAAACTAAAAAAAAACGTCAAAAAACGTCAAAAACGTTAAAAAAAATACAACAAATGTCAAATGATACCAAATTAAGCCCTAAATCGCTCTAAGTCGTCAAGAAACGTCAAAAACGTCAAAAAAAGTCAAAAAACGTGAAAAACTTCAAAAAAATTCTAAAATTGTCCAATGATACCAAATTAAGCCCTAAATCGCTCTAAGTCGTCTAGAAACGTCAAAAACGTTAAAAAAAAAATCAAAAATTGTCAAATGATACCAAATTAAGCTCTAAATCGCTCTAAGTCGTGTAGAAACGTCAAAAACGTCAAAAAACTAAAAAAAAACGTCAAAAAAGTCAAAAAACGTGAAAAACTTCAAAAAAATTCAAAAATTGTCCAATGATACCAAATTAAGCTCTAAATCGCTCTAAGTCGTCTGCAAACGTCAAAAAACGTCAAAAACATTTAAAAAATTCAAAAAATGTCAAATGATACCAAATTTAGCTCTAAATCGCTGTAAGTCGTCTAGAAACGTCAAAAAACGTCATAAACGTCAAAAACGTCAAAAAACTCAAAAAACGTCAAAAAACGTGAAAAACGTCAAAAAAATTCTAAAATTGTCCAATGATACCAAATTAAGCTCTAAATCGCTCTAAGTCGTCTAGAAACGTCAAAAACGTCAAAAACGTCAAAAACTAAAAAAAAACGTCAAAAAACGTCAAAAACGTTAAAAAATTCAACAAATGTCAAATGATACCAAATTAAGCCCTTAATCGCTCTAAGTCGTCAAGAAACGTCAAAAACGTCAAAAAAAGTCAAAAAACGTGAAAAACTTCAAAAAAATTCAAAAATTGTCCAATGATACCAAATTAAGTCCTAAATCGCTCTAAGTCGTCTAGAAACGTCAAAAACGTTAAAAAAAATCAAAAATTGTCAAATGATACCAAATTAAGCTCTAAATCGCTCTAAGTCGTGTAGAAACGTCAAAAACGTCAAAAAACTTTAAAAAAACGTCAAAAAACGTCAAAAACGTTAAAAAAAATACAACAAATGTCAAATGATACTAAATTAAGCCCTAAATCGCTCTAAGTCGTCAAGAAACGTCAAAAACGTCAAAAAAAGTCAAAAAACGTGAAAAACTTCAAAAAAATTCTAAAATTGTCCAATGATACCAAATTAAGCCCTAAATCGCTCTAAGTCGTCTAGAATCGTCAAAAACGTTAAAAAAAAAATCAAAAATTGTCAAATGATACCAAATTAAGCTCTAAATCGCTCTAAGTCGTGTAGAAACGTCAAAAACGTCAAAAAACTAAAAAAAAACGTCAAAAAAGTCAAAAAACGTGAAAAACTTCAAAAAAATTCAAAAATTGTCCAATGATACCAAATTAAGCTCTAAATCGCTGTAAGTCGTCTAGAAACGTCAAAAAACGTCATAAACGTCAAAAAACGTCAAAAAACTCAAAAAACGTCAAAAAACGTGAAAAACGTCAAAAAAATTCAAAAATTGTCCAATGATACCAAATTAAGCTCTAAATCGCTCTAAGTCGTCTAGAAACGTCAAAAACGTCAAAAACGTCAAAAAACTATAAAAAAAAAGTCAAAAACGTCAAAAACGTTAAAAAAAATTCAACAAATTTCAAATGATACCAAATTAAGCCCTAAATCGCTCTTAGTCGTCAAGAAACGTCAAAAACGTCAAAAAAAGTCAAAAAACGTGAAAAACTTCAAAAAAATTCAAAAATTGTCCAATGATACCAAATTAGGTCCTAAATCGCTCTAAGTCGTATAGAAACGTCAAAAACGTTAAAAAAAAATTCAAAAATTGTCAAATGATACCAAATTAAGCCCTAAATCGCTCTAAGTCGTCTAGAAACGTCGAAAAACGTGAAAAACGTCAAAAAACTAAAAAAAAGGTCAAAAAACTAAAAAAACGTTAAAAAAAATTCAACAAATGTCAAATGATACCAAATTAAGCCCTTAATCGCTCTAAGTCGTCTAGAAACGTCAAAAACGTCAAAAACGTCAAAAAACTAAAAAAATACTAAAAAAAACGTCAAAAACGTTAAAAAAAATTCAACAAATGTCAAATGATACCAAATTAAGCCCTAAATCGCTCTAAGTCGTCAAGAAACGTCAAAAACGTCAAAAAAAGTCAAAAAACGTGAAAAAAATTCAAAAATTGTCAAATGGTACCAAATTAAGCTCTCAATCGCTCTAAGTCGTCTAGAAACGTCAAAAAACGTCAAAAACGTTAAAAAAATTCAAAAAATGTCAAATGATACCAAATTAATCTCTAAATCGTTCTAAGTCGTCTAGAACCAACAAAAACGTCAAACGTAAAATGTTCGTTGACTCACAATAATTTGATGAAAAATTCCAGAGATGTCGCTAGTCACTAAAATGATCATTGACATAAAACAATTTGATGACAAATCCAGAGATGTCGCCAGTCACCAAAATGATCATTGACATACAACAATTTGATGACAAATCCAGAGATGTCGCCAGTCACCAAAATGATCAATGACATACAACAATTTGATGACAAATCCAGAGATGTCGCCAGTCACCAAAATGATCATTGACATACAACAATTTGATGACAAATCCAGAGATGTCGCTAGTCACTAAAATGATCATTGACATACAATAATTTTATGACAAATCCAGAGATGTCGCTAGTCACTAAAATGATCAATGACATACAACAATTTGATGAAAAAATCCAGAGATGTCGCTAGTCACCAAAATGATCATTGACATACAACAATTTGATGACAAATCCAGAGATGTCGCTAGTCACTAAAATGATCATTGACATACAATTATTTTATGACAAATCCAGAGATGTCGCCAGTCACCAAAATGATCATTGACATACAACAATTTGATGACAAATCCAGAGATGTCGCCAGTCACCAAAATGATCATTGACATAAAACAATTTGATGACAAATCCAGAGATTTCGCTAGTCACTAAAATGATCATTGACATACAATAATTTTATGACAAATCCAGAGATGTCGCTAGTCATTTTTTACTAAAATGCTTATTGACATACAACAATTAGATGATACATTCCAGAGATGTCGCTAGTCATTTTTCACTCAAATAATCAGTAATATACAACGATTTGATGACGAATTCCAGAGATGTTTCAAAAACGTCAAAAACATCAAAAACGTTAAAAAAAATTCCAATGATACCAAATTAAGCCCTAAATCGCTCTAAGTCGTCTAGAAACGTCAAAAAACGTCAAAAACGTTAAAAAAATTCAAAAAATGTCAAATGATACCAAATTAATCTCTAAATCGATCTGAGTCGTCTAGAACCAACAAAAACGTCAAACGTAAAATGTTCGTTGACTCACAATAATTTGATGAAAAATTCCAGAGATGTCGCTAGTCACTAAAATGATCATTGACATACAACAATTTGATGACAAATCCAGAGATGTCGCCAGTCACCAAAATGATCATTGACATACAACAATTTGATGACAAATCCAGAGATGTCGCCAGTCACCAAAATGATCATTGACATACAACAATTTGATGACAAATCCAGAGATGTCGCTAGTCACTAAAATGATCATTGACATACAATAATTTTATGACAAATCCAGAGATGTCGCTAGTCACTAAAATGATCATTGACATACAATAATTTTATGACAAATCCAGAGATGTCGCTAGTCACTAAAATGATCAATGACATACAACAATTTGATGAAAAAATCCAGAGATGTCGCCAGTCACCAAAATGATCATTGACATACAACAATTTGATGACAAATCCAGAGATGTCGCCAGTCACCAAAATGATCATTGACATACAACAATTTGATGACAAATCCAGAGATGTCGCTAGTCACTAAAATGATCATTGACATACAATAATTTTATGACAAATCCAGAGATGTCGCCAGTCACTAAAATGATCAATGACATACAACAATTTGATCAAAAAATCCAGAGATGTCGCTAGTCACCAAAATGATCATTGACATACAACAATTTGATGACAAATCCAGAGATGTCGCTAGTCACTAAAATGATCATTGACATACAATTATTTTATGACAAATCCAGAGATGTCGCTAGTCACTAAAATGATCATTGACATACAAAAATTTGATGACAAATTCCAGAGATGTCGCTAGTCATTTTTTACTAAAATGCTTATTGACATACAACAATTAGATGATAAATTCCAGAGATGTCGCCAGTCATTTTTCACTCAAATAATCAGTAATATACAACGATTTGATGACGAATTCCAGAGATGTTTCAAAAACGTCAAAAACATCAAAAACGTTAAAAAAATTTCCAATGATACCAAATTAAGCCCTAAATCGTTCTAAGTCGTCTAGAAACGTCAAAAAGCGTCAAAAACGTTAAAAAAATTCAAAAAATGTCAAATGATACCAAATTTAGGTCTAAATCGCTGTAAGTCGTCTAGAAAGGTCAAAAAACGTCAAAAACGTCAAAAAACGTCAAAAAACTAAAAAAAACCGTCAAAAACGTTAAAAAAAATTCAACAAATTTCAAATGATACCAAATTAAGCCCTAAATCGCTCTAAGTCGTCAAGAAACGTCAAAAACGTCAAAAACGTCAAAAAACTAAAAAAAAAATTTCAAAAAACGTCAAAAACGTTAAAAAAAATTCAACAAATGTCAAATGATACCAAATTAAGCCCTAAATCGCTCTTAGTCGTCAAGAAACGTCAAAAACGTCAAAAAAGTCAAAAAACGTGAAAAACTTCAAAAAAATTCAAAAATTGTCCAATGATACCAAATTAAGCTCTAAATCGCTCTAAGTCGTCTGCAAACGTCAAAAAACGTCAAAAACATTTAAAAAATTCAAAAAATGTCAAATGATACCAAATTTAGCTCTAAATCGCTGTAAGTCGTCTAGAAACGTCAAAAAACGTCAAAAACGTCAAAAAACGTCAAAAAACTCAAAAAACGTCAAAAAACGTGAAAAACTTCAAAAAAATTCAAAAATTGTCAAATGGTACCAAATTAAGCTCTAAATCGCTCTAAGTCGTCTAGAAACGTCAAAAACGTCAAAGCGTCAAAAACTAAAAAAAGTCCAAAAACGTCAAAAACGTTAAAAAAAATTCAACAAATGTCAAATGATACAATTAAACTAAATGCTCTAAGTCGTCAAAACGTCAAAAACGATAAAAAGTCAAAAACGTGAAAAACTTCAAAAAATTCAAGAATTGTCCAATGATACCAAATTAAGCCCTAAATCGCTCTTAGTCGTCAAAACATCAAAAACGTCAAAAAAAAGTCAAAAAACGTGGAAAACTTCAAAAACATTCAAAATTGTCCAATGATGCCAAATTAGCTCTAAATCGCTCAGTCCTCTGCAGAGCATTGAAACGTCAAAAACATTAAAAAAATTCAAAAAAATGTCAAATGATACCAAATTTAGCTTTCAAATCTTCAAATTCGTCTAGAAACGTCAAAAACGTCATAAACGTCAAAACGTCAAAAAAACTCAAAAACGTCAAAAAACGTGAAAACGTCAAAAAATTCATTGTCCAATACCAAATTAAACTCATCGCTCTAAGTCGTCTAGAAACATCAAAAAACGTCAAAACGTCAAAACGTCAAAAAACGTCAAAAACGTCAAAAACGTCAAAAAACCTCAAAAAATTCAAAAAATGTCAAATGATACCAAATTAAGCCCTAAATCGCTCTAAGTCCTCAAGAAACGTCAAAAACGTCAAAAAAAGTCAAAAAACGTGAAAAACTTCAAAAAAATTCAAAAATTGTCCAATGATACCAAATTAAGTCCTAAATCGCTCTAAGTCGTCTAGAAACGTCAAAAACGTTAAAAAAAATCAAAAATTGTCAAATGATACCAAATTAAGCTCTTAATCGCTCTAAGTCGTGTAGAAACGTCAAAAACGTCAAAAAACTAAAAAAAAACGTCAAAAAACGTCAAAAACGTTAAAAAAAATTCTAAAATTGTCCAATGATACCAAATTAAGCCCTAAATCGCTCTAAGTCATCTAGAAACGTCAAAAACGTTAAAAAAAAATCAAAAATTGTCAAATGATACCAAATTAAGCTCTAAATCGCTCTAAGTCGTGTAGAAACGTCAAAAACGTTAAAAAAAAAAATCAAAAATTGTCAAATGATACCAAATTAAGCTCTAAATCGCTGTAAGTCGTCTAGAAACGTCAAAAAACGTCATAAACGTCAAAAACGTCAAAAAACTCAAAAAACGTCAAAAAACGTGAAAAACGTCAAAAAAATTCTAAAATTGTCCAATGATACCAAATTAAGCTCTAAATCGCTCTAAGTCGTCTAGAAACGTCAAAAACGTCAAAAACGTCAAAAACTAAAAAAAAACGTCAAAAAACGTCAAAAACGTTAAAAAAAATACAACAAATGTCAAATGATACCAAATTAAGCCCTAAATCGCTCTAAGTCGTCAAGAAACGTCAAAAACGTCAAAAAAAGTCAAAAAACGTGAAAAACTTCAAAAAAATTCTAAAATTGTCCAATGATACCAAATTAAGCCCTAAATCGCTCTAAGTCGTCTAGAAACGTCAAAAACGTTAAAAAAAAAATCAAAAATTGTCAAATGATACCAAATTAAGCTCTAAATCGCTCTAAGTCGTGTAGAAACGTCAAAAACGTCAAAAAACTAAAAAAAAACGTCAAAAAAGTCAAAAAACGTGAAAAACTTCAAAAAAATTCAAAAATTGTCCAATGATACCAAATTAAGCTCTAAATCGCTCTAAGTCGTCTGCAAACGTCAAAAAACGTCAAAAACATTTAAAAAATTCAAAAAATGTCAAATGATACCAAATTTAGCTCTAAATCGCTGTAAGTCGTCTAGAAACGTCAAAAAACGTCATAAACGTCAAAAACGTCAAAAAACTCAAAAAACGTCAAAAAACGTGAAAAACGTCAAAAAAATTCTAAAATTGTCCAATGATACCAAATTAAGCTCTAAATCGCTCTAAGTCGTCTAGAAACGTCAAAAACGTCAAAAACGTCAAAAAACTATAAAAAAAAAGTCAAAAATCGTCAAAAACGTTAAAAAAAATTCAACAAATGTCAAATGATACCAAATTAAGCCCTAAATCGCTCTAAGTCGTCTAGAAACGTCGAAAAACGTGAAAAACGTCAAAAAAAATTTAAAATTGTCAAATGTTACCAAATTAAACTCTCAATCGCTCTAAGTCGTCTAGAAACGTCAAAAAACGTCAAAAACTTCAAAAAACGTCAAAAAACTCAAAAAACGTCAAAATGCGTCAAAAACGTTAAAAAAGTTCACAAAATGTCAAATGATACCAAATTCAGCTCTAAATCGCTGAAAGTCGTCTAGAAACGTCAAAAAACGTCAAAAACGTTAAAAAAATTCAAAAAATGTCAAATGATACCAAATTTAGCTCTAAATCACTGTAAATCGTCTAGAAACGTCAAAAAACGTCAAAAACGTCAAAAAACGTCAAAAACGTAAAAAAAAATCAAAAATTGTCTAATGGTACCAAATTAAGCTCTCAATTGCTCTAAGTCGTCTAGAAACGTCAAAAAACGTCAAAAACGTTAAAAAAAATTCAAAAAATGTCAAATGATACCAAATGAATCTCCAAATCGTTCTGAGTCATCTAGAACCAACAAAAACGTCAAATGTAAAATGTTCGTTGTCTCACAATAATTTGATGAAAAATTCCAGAGATGTCGCTAGTCACTAAAATGATCACTGACATACAACAATTTGATGACAAATCCAGAGATGTCGCCAGTCACCAAAATGATCATTGACATACAACAATTTGATGACAAATCCAGAGATGTCGCCAGTCACCAAAATGATCATTGACATACAACAATTTGATGACAAATCCAGAGATGTCGCTAGTCACCAAAACGATCATTGACATACAACAATTTGATGACAAATCCAGAGATGTCGCCAGTCACCAAAACGATCATTGACATACAACAATTTGATGACAAATCCAGAGATGTCGCTAGTCACTAAAATGATCATTGACATACAATAATTTTATGACAAATCCATAGATGTCGCTAGTCACTAAAATGATCATTGACATACAAAAATTTGATGACAAATTCCAGAGATGTCGCTAGTTATTTTTTACTAAAATGCTTATTGACATACAACAGTTAGATGATAAATTCCAGAGATGTCGCTAGTCATTTTTCACTCAAATAATCAGTAATATACAACGATTTGATGACGAATTCCAGAGATGTTTCAAAAGAGTCAAAAACATCAAAAACATTAAAAAATTGTCCAATGATACCAAATTAAGCCCTAAATCGTTCTAAGTCGTCTAGAAACGACAAAAAGCGTCAAAAACGTTAAAAAAATTCAAAAAATATGAAATATAAAATAAAATGTCAAATGATACCAAATTTAGGTCTAAATCGCTGTAAGTCGTCTAGAAACGTCAAAAAACGTCAAAAACGTCAAAAAACGTCAAAAAACTCAAAAAACCGTCCAAAAATCAAAAATTGTCCAATGATACCAAATTAAGCCCAAAATTTCCCTAAGTCGTCTAGGAACGTCAAAAACGTCGAAAACGTCAAAAAAATTTAAAAAAAAAAGAAACGTGAAAAATCGTAAAAACGTCAAAAAACTTCAAAATCGTGATGAATTAACCAATGGTACGAAATTAAGCCCTAAATCGCCCTAAGTCGTCTAGAAACGTCAAAAACGTCAAAAAAACGTCAAAAATTGTCCAATGATACAAAATTAGGCCCCAAATTGCCCTTAGTCGTCTAGGAACGTCAAAAACGTCAAAAAACGTCAAAAATTGTCTAATGATACAAAATTAGGCCCTAAATCGCGCTAAGTCGTCTAGAAACGTCAAAAAAAGTCAAAAACGTCAAAAAACGTCAAAAAACCTCAAAAATCGTACAATGATACCAACTTAAACCCTAAATCGCCCTAAGTCATCTAGAAACGTGAAAAATCGTCAAAAACGCCAAAAAACTTCAAAATCGTGATTAATTAACCAATGATACCAAATTAAGCCCCAAATCGCCCTAAGTCGTCTATAAACATTAAAAACGTCAAAAAACGTAAAAAAAACTTCAAAAACGTCAAAAACGTCAACAAACATCAAAAGACTTCAAAATCGTCATAAATTTACTAACAATACCAAAGTAAGCCCCAAATCGCCCTAAATCGTCTAGAAACGACAAAAAACGTCAAAAACGTCAAAAAAGTAAAAAAACATCAAAAGACTTCGAAATCGTCATAAATCTACCAATGATACCAAATTAAGGCCCAAATCTCCCTAAGTCGTCTAGAAACGTGAAAAATCTTCAAAAACGACAAATAACGGCAAAAAACGTCCAAAATTGTCCAATGATACAAAATTAGGCCTTAAATCGCCCTAAGTCGTCTAGAAACGTCAAAAAACGTCAAAAAACCTCAAAAATCGTACAATGATACCAACTTAAACCCTAAATCGCCCTAAGTCGTCTATAAATATAAAATCGTCAAAAAACGTAAAAAAACTTCAAAAACGTCAAAAACGTCAAAAAACATCAAAAGACTTCAAAATCGTCATAAATTTTATAACAATACCAAATTAAGTCCCAAATCGCCCTAAGTCATCTAGAAACGTCAAAAAACTTCAAAAACGACAAAAAACGTCAAAAAACTCAAAAAACGTCAAAAATAGTCCAATGATACAAAATTAGGCCCTAAATCGCCCTAAGTCGTCTAGAAACGTGAAAAAACGTTAAAAAGGTCAAAAATTGTCGAATGATACCAAATTAGGCCCCAAATCGCCCTGAGTCGTCTAGAAACGTAAAAAAACCTCAAAAATTGTCCAATGATACCAAATTAGGCCCAAAATTTCCCTAAGTCGTCTAGGAACGTCAAAAACGTCGAAAAACGTCAAAAATTGTCCAATGATACAAAATTAGGCCCTAAATCGCCCTAAGTCGTCTAGAAACGTGAAAAATGTTAAAAACATGAAAAATTTTCGATTGATTCCAAATTAGGCCCCAAATTGCCCTTAGTCGTCTAGGAACGTCAAAAACGACAAAAACGTCAAAAAACGTCAAAAAAAGTCAAAAATTGTCCAATAATACAAAATTAGGCCCCAAATCGCTCCAAGTCGTTTATAAACGTCAAAAAACGTCAAAAAACCTCAAAAATCGTACAATGATACCAACTTAAACCCTAAATCGCCCTAAGTCATCTAGAAACGTGAAAAATCGTCAAAAACGCCAAAAAACTTCAAAATCGTGATTAATTAACCAATGATACCAAATTAAGCCTTAAATCGCCCTAAGTCGTCTAGAAACGTCAAAAACGTCAAAAAAAAGGCAAAAAACCTCAAAAATTGTCCAATGATATCAAATTAGGCCCCAAATCGCCCTAAGTCGTCTATAAACATAAAAAACGTCAAAAAACGTAAAAAAAACTTCAAAAACGTCAAAAACGTCAACAAACATCAAAAGACTTCAAAATCGTCATAAATTTACTAACAATACCAAAGTAAGCCCCAAATCGCCCTTAATCGTCTAGAAACGTCAAAAAACGTCAAAAACGTCAAAAACGTAAAAAAACATCAAAAGACCTCGAAATCGTCATAAATCTACCAATGATAACAAATTAAGCCCCAAATCTCCCTAAGTCGTCTAGAAACGTGAAAAATCGTCATAAACGACAAATAACGTCAAAAAACGTCCAAAATTGTCCAATGATACAAAATTAGGCCCTAAATCGCCCTAAGTCGTCTAGAAACGTGAAAAAACGTTAAAAACGTCAAAAATTGTCGAAAGATACCAAATTAGGCCCCAAATCGCCGTTAGTCGTCTAGAAACGTCAAAAAACGTCAAAAAACATCAAAAGACTTCAAAATCGTCACAAATCTACCAATGATACCAAATTAAACCCCAAATATCAATAAGTCGTCTAGAAACGTCTAAAATCGTCAAAAACGTCAAAAAACATCAAAAAACCTCAAAAATCGTACAATGATACCAACTTAAACCCTAAATCGCCCTAAGTCGTCTATAAACATAAAAAACGTCAAAAACAGTAAAAAAAACTTCAAAAACGTCAAAAACGTCAAAAAACATCAAAAGACTTCAAAATCGTCATTAATCTACCAATGACACCAAATTAAGCCTCAAATCTCCCAAAGTCGTCTAGAAACGTCAAAAAACCTCAAAAAACCTCAAAAATCGTACAATGATACCAACTTAAACCCTAAATCGCTCTAAGTCGTCTAGAAACGTGAAAAAACGTAAAAAACGTCAAAAATTGTCGAATGATACCAAATTAGACCCCAAATTGCCCTAAGTCGTCTAGGAACGTCAAAAAACGTTAAAAACGTCCAAAATTGTCGAATGGTACCAAATTAGGCCCCAAATCGCCCTAAATCGTCTAGAAACGTCAAAAAACGTCAAAAAACCTCAAAAATTGTCCAATGATACCAAATTAGGCCCAAAATTGCCCTAAGTCGTCTAGGAACGTCAAAAACGTCAAAAACGCACGAAAAACGTCAAAAATTGTCCAATGATACCAAATTAGGCCCTAAGTCGTCTATAAACATAAAAAACGACAAAAAACGTACAAAATTTTCAAAACCGTCAAAAATCTACCAATGATACCAAATTAGGTCGTAATTCACCGTTATTCAACGTAATTCACCGAATTCAAGATAATTCACAGTAATTCACCGTAATTCACCGTAATTCACCGTAATTCACCAAATTCACCTTAATTCGCAGTAATTCACGGTAATTCACCGTAATTCACTGTAATTCACCATTATCCACCAAATTCACCATAATTCACCATAATTCAGCGTATTCACAGTAATTCACGGTAATTCACCGTAATTAACCGAATTCACCCTAATTCACCGAATTCACAATAATTCATCGTAATTCACTAAAATCACCGTAATTCACCGTAATTCACCGTAATTCCCCGTACATAACCATTTTTCATCGTGATTCAACGTAATTCACCTTAATTCACCAAATTCACTGTAATTCGCAGTAATTCACCGTAATTCACCGTAATTCACCGAATTCACCCAAATTCACCGAACTCACAATAATTCGCGAAATTCACCGTAATTCACCAAATTCACCGTTATTCACTGTTATTCAACGTAATTCACCAAATTCACCGTAATTCACCAAATTCACCGTAATTCACCGTAATTCACTGTTATTCAACGTAATTCACCGAATTCACACTAATTCACCGAATTCACAATAATGTACCGTAATTCACCGTTTTTCACCAAATTCACCATAATTCATCGTAATTCACCGTAATTCTCCAAATTCACCGTAATTCACCGTAATTCACCGTTATTTAACGTAATTCACCGAATTCACCGTACATAACCATTTTTAATCGTGATTCAACGTAATTCACCAAATTCACTATAATACACCGAAGTTCACCGTAATTCACCTTAATTCACGAAATTCACTATAATACACAGAAGTTCACCGTAATTCACCTTAATTCACGAAATTCACTGTAATTTGCAGTAATTCACCGTCTTCACCGTAATTCACCGAATTCACCCAAATTCACCGAATTGACCCAAATTCACCGAACTCACAATAATTCACCAAATTCACCGTAATTCACTAAATTCACCGTAATTCACCGTAATTCACCGAATTCACACTAATTCACCGAATTCACAATAATGTACCGTAATTCACCGTAATTCAACACATTCACCGAATTCACCCTAATTCACCGAATTCACCGTAATTCACATTAATTGACCGTATTTCATCATAATTTACAAAATTCACCATAATTCACCAAATTCACTATAATTCACCGTAATTCAATGTAGTTCACCAAATTCACTATAATACACCGATATTCACCGTTATTCACCGTAATTCACCATATTCACCATAATTCACGGTAATTCACCGTAATTCACCGAATTCACCCAAATTCACCGAATTTACAAAAAGTCACCGTAATTCACCATAATTCACCGAATTCACCGTAATTCACAGTAATTGACCGTTATCACAATAATTCACCAAATTCACCATAATTCACCAAATTCACCATAATTCACCGTAATTCACCGTACATGACCGCTCTTGACCATTTTTCATCGTGATTCAAGGTACTTTTCCAAATTCACTATAATACACGGATATTCACCGTAATTCACCAAATTTACATTAATTCACCGTAATTCACCATATTTCACCGTAATTCACCGTAATTCAACAACTTAACCGTAATTCAACAACTTAACCGTAATTCACAGTAATTCACGGTAATTCACCGTAATTAACCGAATTCACCCTAATTCACCGTTATTTACCAAATTCACCAAATTCACCGTAATTCACAATAATTCACCCTAATTCACCGATTTCACCATAATTCATCGTAATTCACAGTAAATCAGCGTAATTCACCAAATTCACCGTAATTCACCGTAATTGACCGCACATAATCATTTTTCATCGTGATTCACCAAATTCACCGTAATTCACCGTAATTAACCGTACATAGTCATTTTTCATCGTGATTCAACGTAATTCACCAAATTCACTATAATACACAGATATTCACCGTAATTCACCGTAATTCACCGTAATTCACAGTAATTCACCGTAATTCACCGTAATTCACCGTAATTCACGCAAATTCACCGAACTCACAATATTTCACACTAATTCACCGTAATTGACCGTTCATAATCATTTTTCATCGTGATTCAACGTAATTCACCAAATTCACTATAAAACACCGATATTCACCGTAATTCACCAAATTCACCGTAATTCACCGTAATTCACCGTTATTCAACGAAATTCACCGAATTCACCGTTACTCACCGAACTCACAATAATTCACCGTAATTCACCGTAATTCAACAAATTAACCGTAATTCACAGTAATTCACGGTAATTCACCGTAATTAACCGAATTCACCCTAATTAACCGAATTCACCCTAATTCACCGTTATTTACCAAATTCACCGTAATTCGCAATAATTCACCCTAATTCACCGATTTCACCATAATTCACCGTAATTCACAGTAAATCACCGTAATTCACCAAATTCACCGTAATTCACCGTAATTGACCGTACATAATCATTTTTCATCGTGATTCACCAAATTCACCCTAATTCACCGTAATTGACCGTACATAGTCATTTTTCATCGTGATTCAACGTAATTCACCAAATTCACTATAATACACCGATATTCACCGTAATTCACCGTAATTCACCGTAATTTACAGTAATTCACCGTAATTCACCGTAATTCACCCAAATTCACCGAACTCACAATATTTCACACTAATTCACCGTAATTCATCGTACATGCCGCTCTTGACAATTTTTCATCGTGATTCAACGTAATTCACCAAATTCACCAAATTCACCATAATTCACCAAATTCACCATAGTTCACAAAATTCACCATAATTCACCAAATTCACCATAATTCACCGCAATTCACCGTAATTCACCAAATTCGTCGTAATTCACCGGAATTCACCGTACATAAACATTTTTCATCGTGATTCAACGTAATTCACAAAATTCACTATAATACACCGATATTCACCGTAATTCACCGTAATTCACAAAATTCACCATAATTCACCGTAATTCACCGTAATTCACCGAATTCACCGAATTCACCGAATTCACAATAAGTCACCGAATTCACCATAATTCACAGTAATTGACCGTAATTCACCATAATTCACAAAATTCACGATAATTCACAAAATTCACCAAAATTCACCGTAATTCACCGTAATTCACAAAATTCACCGTAATTCCCCGTAATTCACAGAACATAACCATTTTTCATCGTGATTCAACGAATTTCACCAAATTCACTGAAATACACCGATATTAACCGTAATTCACCAAATTCACCGTAATTCACCGTAATTCACCGCATTCACCATAATTCACCAAATTCACCATAATTCACAAAATTCACCAAAATTCACCGTAATTCACCGTAATTCACAAAATTCACCGTAATTCACCGTAATTCACAGAACATAACCATTTTTCATCGTGATTCAACGTAATTCGGCAAATTCACTGAAATACACCGATATTCACCGTAATCCACCAAATTCACCGTAATTCACCGTAAATCACCGTAATTCACCGTATATAACCATTTTTCATCGTGATTCAACGTAATTCACCAAATTCAATATAATACACCGATATTCACCGTAATTCACAAAATTCACCGTAATTCACAGTAATTTACGGTAATTCACCGTAATTAACCGAATTCACCCTAATTCACCGAATTCACAATAATTCACCGTAATTCACCAAATTCACCGTAACCCACCGTAATTGACCGAAATTCACTGAACATGACCGCTCTTGACCATTTTTCATCGTGCTTCGACCTAATTCAACAAATTCACTATAATATACCGATATTCACCGAAATTCACCAAATTCTCCGTAATTCACCGTAATTCACCATAATTCACCGTAATTCACTGTAATTCACCATAATTCACCTTAATTCACTATAATTCAACATAATTCACCAAATTCACCATAATTCACCGAAATTCCACGTACATGACCGCTCTTGACCATTTTTCATCGTGATTCAACGTAATTCACCAAATTCACTTTAATACACCGATATTCCCCGTAATTCACCAAATTCACAGTAATTCACCGTAATTCACCATAATTCACCGTAATTCACTGTAATTCACCATAATTGAACGTAATTAACAGTAATTCACCATAATTCACCAAATTCACCATAATTCACCGATATTCAACGTACATGACCGCTCTTGATCATTTTTCATCGTGATTCAACGTTATTCACCAAATTCACCGTCATTCACTGTTATTCAACGTAATTCACCAAATTCACCGTAATTCACCAAATTCACCGTATTTCACCGTAATTCACTGTTATTCAACGTAATTCACCGAATTCACACTAATTCAAGTAATTCACGGTAATTCACCGTAATTCAGCGTATATAACCATTTTTCATCGTGATTTAACGTAATTCACTAAATTCACCGTAATTAACAGTAATTCACCATAATTCACCAAATTCACCATAATTCACCAAATTCACCGTAATTCAAAGTAATTCACGGTAATTCACCGTAATTCACCGTACATAACCATTATTCATCATGATTCAACGTAATACACCAAATTCACTATAATACACCGATATTCACAGAAATTCACCAAATTCACCGTAATTCACCGTAATATAATGTCCATAACCATTTTTCATCGTGATTCATCGTGATTCACCGTAATTCAACGTAATTCACCAAATTCACCTAATTCAACGTAATTCACCGTAATTTACCAAATTCACCGTTATTCACAGTAATTCACCGTAATTAACCGTAATTCAGGGAATTTACAATAATTCACCGTAATTCACCAAATTCAGCGCAATTCAGCGAATTCACCATAATTCACCAAGTTCACCATTATTCACCGTAATTCACCGTAATTCACCAAATACACCGTAATTCAAACAAATTCACCGTTATTCAAAGTAATTCACGGTAATTCACCGTAATTCACCGTACATAACCATTATTCATCATGATTCAACGTAATTCACCAAATTCACTATAATACACCGATATTCCCCGTAATTCACCAAATTCACAGTAATTCACCGTAATTCACCATAATTCACCGTAATTCACTGTAATTCACCATAATTGAACGTAATTAACAGTAATTCACCATAATTCACCAAATTCACCATAATTCACCGATATTCAACGTACATGACCGCTCTTGATCATTTTTCATCGTGATTCAACGTTATTCACCAAATTCACCGTCATTCACTGTTATTCAACGTAATTCACCAAATTCACCGTAATTCACCAAATTCACCGTATTTCACCGTAATTCACTGTTATTCAACGTAATTCACCGAATTCACACTAATTCAAGTAATTCACGGTAATTCACCGTAATTCAGCGTACATAACCATTTTTCATCGTGATTTAACGTAATTCACTAAATTCACCGTAATTCACCGTAATTCACCAAATTCACAGTAATTCACCGTAATTCACCATAATTCACGGTAATTCACTGTAATTCACCATAATTGAACGTAATTAACAGTATTTCACCATAATTCACCAAATTCACCATAATTCACCGATATTCAACGTACATGACCGATCTTGATCATTTTTCATCGTGATTCAACGTAATTCACGAAATTCACTATAATACACCGATATTCACCGTAATTCACAAAATTCACAGTAATTCACCGTAATTCACCATAATTCACCGTAATTCACCGTAATTCACACTAATTCACCGAATTCACAATAATGTACCGTAATTCATCGTAATTCACCAAATTCACCAAAATTCAACGTAATTCACCGTAATTTGCCAAATTCACCGTAATTCACCGTTATTCAACATAATTCACCGAATTCACACTATTTCACCATTTCACAATAATGTACCGTAATCCACCGTAATTCATCAAATTCACCATAATTCAACGTAATTCACTGTAATTTACCAACTTCACGGTAATTCACAGTAATTGACCGTAATTCACCGTAATTCACCGAATTCACTATAATACACCGATTTTCACCGATATTCACCGAAATTCAAAAAATTCAGCGCAATTCACCGAATTCACAATAATTCACCGTAATTCACCGAAA
>JAHDVE020005409.1:0-18688 GCA_022606495.2 Halesus radiatus | reverse complement strand
AATTTGGATGAGTGTTTTTAGATTAATAATTATTGTTTATAAAAATAATAATTGTTACCCTTTGCGCTATGCACAAAAATCTTGTCTTAAGTTTTTAAGAACTTTAGTTTATCAATTAATAAATATTATTTTATTTATGATTTATTGCTTTCGTTTATGTTTTTATTTTATTCATTTTTTTAATACACTTTTGCAGAAATATTTTAGAGTAATATTCTTGATAAATATTTATGTTTTAAGCTTGTTACATGTGTGTTTTATATTTCGTAACTTTGTAAATTTTATGTTTTAAATAACAAGCTCCCGTCAGACAAACTACAAAAAGTAGTTTATCGGGACTTTTTGAATTGTATTTTTTCTCTTGTATAATAAAATAATAAAAAAGGGTACATTGAAGCGAAAGAACGAAGAAGGACTGTAAGGAGAATATATGACGGGAATGGGAATGGAAGAAGATGCCGGGGACGTCCAAGGAAGACATGGCATGATCAAGTTAATCAAATACTTGAGTCGGGCCATGTCAGAAGTCGGTTTAACAGAAGAGAATGTATGATACGATGTATGAATGTGAATGAAGTCCGTCCTCTCTGCCCACCCTTGCGGGGAAACGGCGTGATGGTTAGTTGGTTAGTTAGTTACATTATATCTGCCAATGTTAGTTTTTCCTTTGAAATATTTCAATTATGATCCATCCAAGTATTATGGACGATGCCGTACGTAGCTTTTAATAAAATTAATTGAATCTGACGAAGCATTCATATCGAATGAAGTATAATAATAATGATAATTGGATTACTTCTGTAGCGCCATTTTCGTGGGAAAATCACCTCAACTCTCTACGTACCGACACGAAGAGGGGGAAGTTTACATACCTGAAACAAAAGAAACATTAATATTAGTGAACTGCCCCGCAATGCAAAACTAACACAATTAGTTTTGTGGTGAACAAATGTTTATTTATTTATTAACGGCCCGATGGGCTTTTACATATTTTAACATTTAAATGATTTTGTGTACAGAAAGAAAACAAAAGGCGTTAAATTAACAAAAAAAGAACATGATACATAGTTGGTATATAAATATAACATGTTTATGATATGCATGTATGTATAATAATGTATATTAATGTATAATAATAATAATAATGGATTATTTCTATAGCGCCGTTTTCGTGAGAAAATCACCTCAAGGGCGCTTCACAACATAATTTATCTAACCTATACCTTATCACTTAGACTTATATCTAATAATTTACATATTAGATTTATTACTATTGGCTTACAGCTAAGATATATAAATAGAAAATACCTAATTCAGACTTATAATTAGTGACTTACATCTAAGACTTATATAGGTAGCGACTCACAACTTAGACCTGTAGCTAGTGACAGAGGCTTACAACTAACATATTTACATTTTAGAATAAAGTATGTACCAAATGTTAGTATTTGGAAAATCAGAACATAACCTGATATTGAACAGCAGTGGGGCGAGTGTGTATGTGATACATCACAGCTGCATTTGTATGCCTCTGATCAGTTTGGGGATAATATACATACATATATATGATATTCTACATGTTAATAAAGATGGTAATGCTAGACAGATACTTATATACGATTAAATTTAAAAAATGTTCTGAGCGTTAAAAGAAGAAGGAAGTTTTTGCCTATATTAATATTATGTATATGTTTAATTGTTAGTTTTATGACACGGATGCAAAAAATGTATTGAATGAGTTATCTGGATTTAAAGAAAAGTATAGATATTAATTAACGAAATTAATTGTCAATCATTACGCGCATTAAGAAGATTCGTCACTCAAAATTAAAACAGATTATGGTGGAGAGGAATAATTTGTTAATTCGAAATAATGATAATATTATTACGCAAAACGATAAGCATGATGTTTATAAAGTGAAAAATATGAGTTACATATTTTAAAAAATTACATAGGTTTAGCATTCATCAAAATCAAATTAGAAATATAAACTTTTTGTGACCGCTCTACGTATGTTTTACAAAATATTTTTAAATATTAAATATCCTCAAAAAATCCGTTGAACTTTTTTCTTCAACTTGCGGTCATAAAAATTCCAATAAAAAAATAAATGTTGGGTGCAGTTTAAGTTTTTTATGAACACTAACCTTCATGTTTTTTTAAATGCGCCTTAAAAAAGTTTCGCAGCGTTTATTAAAAAAAAACTCACTCGCAGATGATGGAAATTATTTTTCTCCAGTTTTTAAAAGTATTTTGAGATTTTTAAACCCCAATTTAATTCAGAAAGGCCGGTTTATAAATCAATGAATTATTTGGCCGTCAGGTGCTGCTAATGTTATCTGCTATGCGGTGAGAACGCGAACTAACATTTTTTTTAAATACGTGTTAGGAATTCATTTTTAAACTTGCATGTAAAATTTATTTATTTTCACTTAAAAAGATTAAATTTGTCGCAACTCTTATATTAGTTGGTGGTCTAGTTGTTAGGATAGTGGCCTTCCAATCGCTGGGTCAGAGTTCAATCCACATGAATATTGTTATTTTTTTTATTAAAACTTATTTGACGTAAGATGACGATGACGTATTTATAGGAACTGTGGGTCTTTGCAAAAAAAAAACGTTTACGTGCGGGAAAGGTAATGTATTGTTTTCGAAGATATAGCGATTTAAAACAAATTAAAGAAATTAGCGCGGGACCTTTATTTTCAACGATCCGCCGGCGCAAAAAAAATACCCGACTGAAGTGTGTAAAATACAAATTTTTAATAAAGGGTAAAATACAAAAAAAATTCAAAGTCCCAAAGACAGAAACCAACGTTTGATCAGCACTTATATTTTAGAAATAACACTCGTCCATCAATATCTAGAGATCGCGAGTTCATTCCCTGGTACGGATATGTATTTTTGTTCAGCTTTAATTCAATCAAGTTTATTGAAAATATGTATATTTGCATTATTTTTTCTTTTTACTATGGCCGTTTTTTATCGCCATTTTTATGTTACGTCCTTACTGTGTTTCGTAGAACTCCGTTTTATTTTTTGTGACAGCTTTTTTCGACGTTCAAAACCGTTTGAAAATCGTTTTTTTCACAATAATAAAAACTAAAATACCAGCAGATTTTAATAACACAATTAAAATTATTTTCTTAAAATTAAAAATTAAATTAAATGGAGTTTTACGAAACACAATAAATACGTAACATAAAAAAGGCGAAAAAAACGGCCAGAGTAAAAAGAAAAATTAACATTAATGTACACTTCAGGTGATTTTTTACAAAAAACGGCAAATCATCAAATTAGAATTGACATATTATTTTTTGTCAAGTCCCAAATTTTGTTTTTATTTCGCTACAGAAAGTTGTCATTAGTCGAGCGACGCAGCGCCACGGTGGTTATTTGAATCATTCGTTCGTGTTCACTTCGGCGAATCAGCGAGACGTTCGTAAATTTCCGTCTTTAATCGAGCGAACGCAGCGCCACGGTGGTTATTTTAACTATTCTCCATTTGCGTTCCGAGATTCATAGTTGGTTTTCCCAATAAAATTTACATAAACATTTACATTTTTAATTTAATTTAAATTTATTCAATAGTATAAAAAAAATAATTAAAAAAAAAAAAATTAGAACGAAAAGGAATCGAACCAAGATAGTCCGAATAGAAAGCAACTCCTCTGACCATTACACTACCAGGTCTCATGTGGAAGGTGACAAATTTACCATTCATACCTAAAATTAACGATCATTTTTTGAATTCGAAAATATATACCGAATATACTGACATCTTGCAAATTATCGTGAAAGGTTTTGAAGGTGGATTTAGGTCAAAATTCCTACTACAAACGACTGTAGCCACTAGGGGGCGTTAATGTCGTTTCATTTCAATTTTCAAGGTTTACCATATGCCGTTAAAGTGTTCGGCTCCCACCGACATTGTATATTGGTAGGAATTTCTAGGGAATTTAGTTTTGGACATGGACAATTGAATTATAGATACACAGGAAACAATGTCATTAACAATGTATGAATGTGTTCACGAATTTATGGAAATGAGTATCTGAACAGATGAGTTTTTAGTTAAGCTATAAATTCTGACGGACTGGTTATGCAACGCAATTCCATAGGGAGTTTATTCCATGATTTAGAGCCAGATACTTCGAAAGCACGATCACCAAACTTAGTGCTCGGTTCGCGTTTAGGTTCTTTCATCCTTCCGACAGCAGATGATGTCGCTGATCTAAGAGTTGACTGCCTTAGACTAGTATTTTCCGGAACACATAGCTCGGAGATATAGGGTGGGGCCATTTCGTTGATAGCTTTGAACACCACCCAACACAACTTGTACTAGATCTTCGCAGGGCACTTCAGCCAGTGAAGATTTCGGAGATGTTCCGAAATGTGCGAAAACTTAGGTACACCAGTGATTATTAGCCTTGCTGCGGTGTTGAGCACTGATTGCAGTTTATCAGTTTGATATTTAGGAAGACCTGCGTAGATGCCATTATGGTAATCAAGACGTGATACAATATTTGAGTTAACCAATAATTTAGTTGCCTCTGTAGAAAGGTTCCGTCGAACTGACTTAAGTTGTCTCAGGTAGAAGAAACCAGTGCTGACTGTCCTGTTTATTTGAGTTTTTAACGAAAAGTCCGAATCCAGATACACGCCCAGAAGTTTGACAGTTGTTTTCGCAATTAAGTCGCTGCCGGAAATATCAATTGGTGAGTTATCTATTAAATATCGGCGTCTGTTCGTGGCCGCCCATAGAAACTATAATATAATGAATAATAATAATGTATAATAATGTACTCGTATATTAATGTATAATAATGTATAATAATGCATATTAATGTATAATAATGAATAATAATGTATAATAATGTATAATAATGTATAATAATGTATAATAATGTCTTGTGGGTAGGCTGGGTGGCTGTCAGGCTCAGGTTGCGGCATATCCGGGGACGGAATTAGGGTCGGACCGGTTGCCGCAAGCTCGTGGGTAGGCTGGGTGGCTGTCGGGCTCATGGTTGCGGCACATCCGGGGACAGCATTAGGGTCGGACCGATTGCTGCAAGCTCATAGGTAGGCTGGGTGGAGTGAAGATCTCTCACTTGGTGAGGAGAGCAGGTCCAGGTAGATTGAAGATAAATGATGGTAGCCGATTTTCACGGTGGAGCAGCGTTACAGTGGAGATGTTACTTGGTCGGAGTCGTGAGCGGGAATCAAGAGAACGTACCGCATGTATGGGTTTTTATAGGCCGTATGTCGGGTATACGGAGGTATTTTGGCAGGATTTTGATTGCACTTGTTGTTTTGACGATTTGTTTGTTTCAGAGGTCGTTCAACTGACGTGTGTTGTTTTGATAAAGTTTCGCAGGTGTGAACACAAGTTTTGACTAGCTCATATTTTGTTATGACAATCTTGTTTGCCAACTCGGATGTGCCTCTATATGACACGTTTGATACACGCAGGATTCAACTCGCCGTATTATTGTTTTGTTTACGTCTTTGAAAAGTTTGAGTTTATTTATCATATACACGTTTGATACACCCCTCTCATTTACATGCCTACATTTACACATCATTTCACGAATCTTTGCACTTGGGAGTTACTATTGTTGCATATCCCTAATCATTCCTACCTTGTCCCGCGTGTTGTACCTTTCAAGATCCGCGCCGCCAGTTCAAATTTGACTTCCGCCTGATCGACAACCGCTGTACAATATACCGCTATATTAGACCGCTGAATTACTCAAGTCCGCCGTCGCAATTCGTTACCATAAACGTCCGGATTGTGAGTGCCGTTAAGATTTACTGGATGAAAAGATAACTGGGTTTCAAATACCTTTGGTGAGTCCATTCCCTTTACCTTGAAACATATTTTCTCCTCGGTGCAGCGGTCAATCATACATATCATACAATGGTTCTTCGAAAATATATAAAATTACACAACACAAGATGTATTAGGACGTACCCGACAAACTTTAGCCAGTGATTCTTCAGTTTATGTGGAGTAAAAAATATACATGACATTTTGGTCTCCGGTGATTTTTATTAGTTTTAACCGTCCAATCGCCCATCCCGCCTTAACAACAATGATCTAATAACTAACGTTTTTACTCCAAATAAACTCAAAGAAATGACTGGTTAAAGTTTGTCGAGTACGTCTTGATACATTCTGTACACAAGCACCGAGCGCCAATATTATATTATACTGGTTGGAAGGTCGTTAATAAAGACGTGGAAAAACAACAATTTTTATTTGTATAACAAAATAGAGTTCTATAAATTAAACTCGAAAACAATGAACAAAGTGGCAAACCTCAAAAAAATTCGTATGGATATTTTAATCAAAGATTTTCAAATGTATCTCAAGGAATTCGAAAATTATTTCCATTCTCTCACAATATCCTTCAATTTATATCAGAATTTCGTCTTAAATTCAATCTTCCAACCACCAAACTTAATCCGCTGTGCATTTAAGCATAATAACAAGCCGTGTGAACTTTGAACAAGGGTTTAGCGCCGTGTTTATATCATCCAGCCAAGTGATGTGGTTGCACAACATGATTTACTTGAGCACATCACTATTAAAGTAAATTACATTATGCGAGTACATTAAAGTATCGACATTGTAACATGTCTTGTGGAAAAGTTTAGATTAGGCAACATTTTACGATTTCTTACAGCTAACGCAGATAATATAATTATTTACCTACACACTTAAAACACCTTGGAAAACAAACTGTACCTATTATAGATACAATGTTAATATTCATATATTTAACTTCCTGGGTTAAGATAATTAAAAAATAAAAATAAATTCATGCAGAAATTTCTACCAACTTGGATTTGTATGTATTGTTAGCTGCATATTTAAATATTCCCGCTACAGGGGTTTGGTTCGCAATTTCCTCACCGGAGGCACGGAGCGCCTCTGCCGGCCAAGCGGAGAACTACTCACCACCCAGGAAGAGAGGGGATTCTTTCAACTTCCAACGGCTGATTTGAATAAAAAGGATAAACATAACCTTACCGATTATTGTTGTTTCAAGCGACCTAACTGAATATATTGAATTGTAAACATTCGGCCTTTTATTTATCGATAACAGTATAAAAGAAAATAAATAGCTAAAACATTAAAACCACAGATGTCAGCCTTATTATTAATTAACGATATATTAAAGCCCCCTCCGACAGATACAAGCAGAATCTAGGTTATAAAAGGCATTGAAATCATTATTGGTCGGGGCGGGTATTATTTTCGGATGTAGATTCAGTGGGTAGAAATTTATTGCGAACATTGGCATAAATAAATCAAGATATTATAAAAAAAGTCAATAGTCTTTCTTGAAAGGAACCTCCCATTTTTAAGTCTCTGTATAATATAAAATATGGGCCTAGAACAGAACACTAAATATTCAAAACCATTCTGTTAATTCGAGAGTTTTAATAAATTTATAAAGTTTTTCATTTGTACGTTTATATCTTCGTATTTATTACTTATATTATGTTCTGTAAAACAATCAATCATATAAATCTGGAAAATGAAAGATCATTAAAAACATTTGTTCTTACCAATATGATCAATCGATGTAGCATAAACCTACATATTTTTATTCCTTTATTATTTCCCAAGAGATTTCGGAAAAAATATTTTTTTCTGCACATTTTGTAAATATTTATTGTACATGCCTTAACATAACATAACAATAGGGGAGTTGAGTACATTTTATTAGATCAATATTCACCTTCAAACATAAATACAGGATTTTTTTAAAAGTTAGTTTTCATATTTCTATTTTTGAAACTGTTAATACATGGTGGAATTCCATTATAGTATATTATAATAAAACAAATTTAAAACTTTTTTCCACTTTAATTTTTATTTGACCGTAACCGGGTTTCAGCTCGTTAGGGCCATCTTCAGACTGGTACAAATTATTCTAAATCTATGGTTTTTATACACAACATATTGGGGAGGGGAAGAGGGGTGGACTACAAGGGTTTAAATCAATTATCTTAATTACATTTGTTATTAGGTCGTTTTAGTAATTCTAGTATTCTAATCACCGGGAAAAACCTTACAAGTAATATGACTTAGTACTGGTCTAATTTTATTATCAAATCATTATTATATTTATGGTGTGTGGGAATTTTTAATTACTTTTGAAGGGGTACATGTTTGCATTGGAGTAGGAATGGTCATTATATAAACTAAATACATATTTACTTTCAACATTATTACGATAATTACAATGGATTGTTTTTTATTTTTATATTTGTGTTTACTTTTATATATTTGTTCTGATTGGTCATTAATACAGCGCATTTCAATGGGGAGGTTCTTGTAATGTTTTATGGCTTCATAAATATAATGGTTTTACATTTGAGTCACTTGTTCATGCCATGTCTTCCTCGGGCGTCCCCGACTTCTTCTACCATTTACTTCGCGTCATACACTCTTTCACGTCCTTAAACTCATTTCTTTGTTAAATCTGCCCTGCATGCGCAAACCATTTATGCGTTTTACATTGTACGTAAACCATTTACGTTTACATCAGCTTTGCAAGAACTTTCCGAAATTCAACATTTTTAACACCGATGGTGATGCATCGTTCTTTCGAGTATGTTTCAAACATGCGTTTTATGCAATTTTTACCCTTGACGGCCTCCTTGGATCTCGGGGGTCAAGTTGCAGAATACCGTATTGTTCCTCATAAAAACTACCCCATAATGATTTTAATTCAAACCCGTGCAATGCGTAATAATGAAGAACATACAAACGTACCAAATATAGATATATTAGATTTTTGCCAATGAGATATAAAAACTCATTCCAGGGAGGATAACACTAGAAACGAACACGAAAAGATAATATTCAATTTTGGAGTAACTTATAACCCTCCTTGCAATGTAGTTTTAATCGTTGATATTAGCAACTCTCAAAAGAAAACATGAAACCGAAAAGATATCAATATTGAATATTAATCCTCGACTTGTAGAAAAAATCAAATGGGTATATCGGAGATACTTTAAAAAAAAAAATCGGGTAGAATCTTGTAGTCATGATAAAGAGGTACAAGCAAATATATATGAGAATTTATTGAAGATGATATTAACAGTTCTTAGAAATCAAAGTATGATACCGATAAAAATGACAGAACGGACTGGGGTAGCTGTAGCTCTAGTGGATTAAAGCGCAAGGTTCCGGATAGACCATGAGGTCCTGAGTTCGAGTTCCAGTTGCTACAGATTTCATTTTCTTTGTGTCTTTTCGGTTTCATGTTTCGTTTTGAGAATTGTTAATATTATCTTTAATGCTTAAAAACATATTATTACAGAGGCTTACACAGTTGAAACTGAAGTTACAGAAACAGAAACAGCACGCACAAGTAATAAGGAACTTCAGTCCGAGGTGTTAAATTAAATGATAGTATATTTCTTTTTTTTTTTCTAAAGTAAGTTTTCATAGATAAAATAATTTTCAAAGTTTCATTTTTTCAAAGCCCGCCAAAACGCCCCAAATCTTTGACCGGTCGGTTTTGAGGTTAGAATGTCAAATGTCAAAACAAGGATGAGCTTTACGGTACATAATTTTATATTCTATTCATGGTAAACCATAACCAAATAGAAGTAATAAAACTATGTACCTTTTTAGAAACTTTAAGTCAAAGAATAATAGTAGTATTGAGCATTAACACTATCATAATATCCGTATTTATAATTGGTTTGCTCATGAATACTCCAATTTCTTTAAATAATAATTGTTTTTTTTTGTTATAGTGTACAACAAATAGAGCTAAAGTCACCAAAATTAACCGTAAATTTCGCCGAAATTAAAAAAAAAAACGTATTAATCCAAAAACAGAATGAGCACGTGACGTCGGATATTACAAATGCAATGCTACCAACATAACAAGGTGTTTTGATGAGATGATTTTTTATTCACTTTTAAATAACGATTTTTAAATTCTACGTATAATCATACATTGTAAAAATGCAGAATCGGTATTTGCTGACCTACATAAATGTATATTTTTAAAGCCATTATATTTTCACTGAAGTTCCTTATTCTAAAATTAGAAAGCGCGAAAAGAAAAATGAAAACACAAATTGACTGAGATGGGGAAATAGTTCGTTCAGTGTGTAGTTAGTGTCTATACGTCTATAGTGACACGGCGGAATTATTTGTCCGCACAATGGCACAATGGACTCGAAGCGTCGAGACAAGGACAATATGTCTTCCGAGGGTCGAGGGGAATTCCATTAATTAAATATGTATTCTAATTGTCAGATTGAGGCGGAAAGCTGCTGGATGTAGGTGGCGGGTCCACGTCTACAGATGGGAACATAAGGAATAAGGGGTGAATGTAGGAAGACCCAACTGCGATACAGATGTAAAATAATTACGCTGTGAGAATTGCGACTGACCGTTGTCACTTTCTTAGCCTCCGCGGAGAACAGTAAGGTTCTGCCACTATAATGCAACGACCTCACGATCGCCCAACCTCCCAACTCGAACGTTTGGGCGATTGTGTAGAGGAGTAGTTCGTACGTTGGCTCGAGTTCGGCGAGTACATCCGAGATCGCCCCGGTGGCGAACTAGTTGGCCCAACCTTCTAAATAGTTGGCCCAACTCGCTCAAACTGGCCTCCACACATTGGCCGTTTGGTACGAGTTCGGCAGGCGATCCCGACGGACGTGCTGCGCGAAGGATAAAACAAGATTGAACTATGTTTATAATGACGATAAAATACTCAAATATGCAACTAACCCTCAAATAAATGCCCAAATATGCATTATGCGTTGGCCGATCGTGTAGTTGCCGGATTTATAGTCACTATACGATCAGCCAACGTCCCAACTCCGAACCAGGTCCGGGTTGGGACTTTGGGTGATTGTGTGGCCGAGGCATACCCCCCCTTTCCATTACATTAGTGTTTTGTGAGAAAGAGGGAGATGGAGATATTGTGACGCCCAAGTATAATATCTGTTGGTAGTGAGTAATCAGCTAAGATTCGACCAACTTAAATTAATTTGCAGTCGAATGTGACATCTTTTATTTACAAAAGGCGATATTCACGGTGTAAATTATCAGGAATGATAAATCTATTTATAAAAAAAAACTCTAGAGAGGTGAGATTTGGCGTCAGGAAATTTGCTTAATTATTTGGAATTTATGGATTAACTGCATAGCTTTAGGTGCATACATTTTGTTGTATATTTCGAATTGTAAATGCTTTTGTGTACAGTGCCAGGGAACATTTCTCCCTCTTCCTGTGTCAACTGTGCTTAGAGGTGCATACATGTGGAGATAATCTTCTCTACCCAGTGAGCGGGCTGCCTATTGCTGCTGTAGGGCTTTTATTTCATTTATTTGAAAGAATAGTAAACCGTGTTTTATGTGCTAGCGGCACTTGCTGACAGCAATCTTATATTTAAGCTCGCTCACTCTAAGGTAATGGAGGGTATAAGATGGAATTTGGGCGGAGATGGAGGGGGTCGGTGCCAGAGGTCCAGCTGCCGAGGTTGGAGATGGAGGGATTCGAGTTCGATTCTAATTTGTAGTAAAATGTTTTGGCTAAATCTATTATATGTTTTCGGAGTGGAGGAATTTTCGAGCCCGTGTTAATTATGGTATTCCTAAGGAAGCAGGGACTTTTCATGAATCGTCGGAGCAATGCATTCTGGGATTATTTTAGCCTTTTGTATTTAAAGAGACCCATTAAAATTTTATAATTAAAAATAAGAACTGACATGCGTTGGTGGTCCAATCAATGGAGCAGAGAGCAGATTTCACACATTGTTTTACTTCTCGTCGCTTGTCTTTAAATCTATACATTTATTAATTAACAGCAATAATTTTAAAATACGGTAAGTACTGGAATATGTTTTGATATGATTAAAAAGCAATGAAAGACTTGATGAATATGTATGAGTGAGTTTAGACCGAGGAGCCGGCCGACGCGACGCCGACGCCTATTGTAACATAGTTATCCCAGGCGGAGTAAAGACCGGAACCAGAGATGTATGTATTTGCAGAATGTAATTAAGGAATAATCTGAAGCACTGTTGGGGAGGGGTTAGGGTTGGGGTAGGGGGTCGCTGCCGGCAGGGATAGTTGGAGGTATAGTATAATGTAATGTAATGTAATATAATATAATATCATGTAGCAGAATGTACATTGTACGTATTTAGGATGAATATCTTCCATGGATTTACAAACTAACCACAAAATTCCAAATTAATATTTTGGGATGAGTTTATAACAATTTAGAATATAATAATCATTTTTTAAAACTTTAACGTTATCAGTACTATAAAATTCTATTAAAAAATGCTCTACTCAACTTTAAAGGAAAAACTGAGTACCTTACTGATCGACACTCTTAGACCACAAGGACAAATACCTCAAATCTAATTAACATTCCTTGATTAAATACATATTTCGGTGATAAAAACCATAAATTACATCTTCCAAGTGCTATTAAAAATACCACGGAGATACAGAAGTTCAAAACAATTTCATATCGCGGCTAACTAAACATAACGCTGCAGCAAATTCACCAATTTCCCGTATTCTTCGAACATTCAATAATCTTTGTCCTAACCCTAAGCCTCGACATATTTTTTGACTCTACCATCACATAAGAAAAATATTACTCGTAACATCAATGCGCAATCACAACTCTCCACTACATAGCTCTATTCAGACACATAGGTACACATACACGCTCACACACACACACACACACACACACACACACACACACACACACACACACACACACAGAGTGAGACAGAGACACATACACTTATAAACTATATACTTTTTCATATACATTTTTATCTTTACCATGTATCATTCCCTAGCATTGTACTAACCCCGCCCGGTAAAATGAATATAACCCACATATGTAATTCATTACTACTATACACGAAATTAAAAAAAAATGCATATCATACTTTAATCTTTTATACTTTCAACTTTTATATCTCATATGTAATTCATTATTACTGTACACTAATTTAAAAAATGCATATCATACATTAATCTTTTATACTTTAAACTTCTATACTTTATACTTCTATACTTTATACTTCTATACTTTATACTTAAACTTTTACATCTCATGTGTAATTCATTAATACTCTACATTCAATTTAAAAAAAAAATCATACTTTAAACTTTTATACTTTAAACATCTATACTTTATACTTAAACTTTTACATCTCATGTGTAATTCATTAATACTCTACATTAAATTTAAAAAATATATATATCATACTTTAAACTTTTATACTTTAAACTTCTATACTTTATACTTAAACTTTTACATCTCATGTGTAATTCATTACTACTCTACACTAAATTTAAAAAAAGTATATCATACTTTAAACTTTTATACTTTATACTTTAAACTTTTATATCTCATATGTAATTCATTATTACTCTACAATAAATTTAAAAAAAAAATCATACTTTAAACTTTTATACTTTAAACTTTTATACTTTATACTTTAAACTTTTATATCTCATATGTAATTCATTATTACTCTACAATAAATTTAATAAAATGCATCATATTTTAAAAACGAAAAAAAAAACTTTTTTTAAATTTACTTTATGGATTCTTTTATATTCTTTCATGTATATGTATATTAATATGAACTAAACTTGTCAATTTGACTGTCCTAAAACGGGATTTGTTCCTAGTTGGACAGTCAAAGCCTTCTTAAATATTTTTGTAAAAAAACGTTTCAAATAAATATTATTATTTTTTTATTAATTGATAAACTAAAGTTTTTAAGACAAGATTTTTGTGCATAGCGCAATATATTATTATTATTATTATTTACTAGATATTACATAGAGACATGTCATTGGTACCGATCTTTAAATAATTTTCGAAAACTTGTAATTTGTACACCACTCAATTTATACATGTAGTGTTTGTTTCTAAAATAAGTAAAAAATAAATAAATATGGGGAAATCATAAAAATTATGGAGACAACATAATTATCACTAATACTAACACCAACACACCACAGTCCGCCTCGGAACAGGTATCCCCAGTGAGGTGGACTGTGCAAGTAATGTAATATGTTCTGTTACCTTCCTATCGGAGATTGGCTATCAGGGCAAGCTTGACCTGGCAGACGGCAGACTGCGTCCCGGGATAACTACGTCACGTACACATCGAAGCCATGGAGTCTTGCAATATATTGTAAGGAATAAATATAGTTAGCTTCTTTTTTTCAATTTAACATATATGAAAACTTAGACCGAGCCATATAATTTAACTGCATCTCTTTATATGGTCTATAAATAATGTGTAAAATGATAGCCTGATCAAAAAGAGAAAATAAATGTAAAAAAAAAACTTCATAGAATAGATGTAATATAAGAATAATTTTAATATTGTAATATGGGAAGTAATATTTTTACAGCGCCCTTAAGGTGATTATTATTATTATTATGAAGTGTGGCATCTTTCTTTACTACGCGTTCGTCGTTGACAAGAAATGTCTGTTGAATATCCTTGTATTGTTGGAACTCCTCGTGACTCCATTTGACCGAGGTATTGGAGACTTCTTCTATACATTAATACAAATATGTTTTTGTTGGTTACTTGATGAAGACCTTTTAGTTACCTAGTTTAAATTAGCGACCCTCTCTTTTCGGGTGTAATAATTCCAGGGTTGGAAAAAAAAACTATATTTAGACCCCGTCCTTTCATAAGAAAATAATGAAACATTCCCGGAATACCCATTAAAGCATGCACGCCGCTTAGAGGGTGGGTGGGGAAGACACACCGCCCTCTGACTCGAGATTGCGTCCATTTGCTGATCTCCAAGATTTTACGAGCCGAACCTTCTGGGAGCGGATCAAGTCGATTACTAGACAAAGCGAACAACTTGCCCGGGAGGAGAGCAATGTCAATTGCATGCATCGGGGAGCTTTATGGCATCGCCTCCCCTCGCGCTCCGGTAGTCCCGTAGCCCCGCAGTAGGTGCCGCTCGGCCAGAGACGCCTTTCTTCTAACGGGCATTAGACCGAATAACTGAGAAGAAGTTACTTTACTGAGTGAGAAGTTCGGCACTAAATTTAAAGACGCCTTTAAGAAAACCGCAACAAAACAGGTTTGATTCGTATTTCGACGCTTGAGAGTCGAGACGTATTTATGTAGAAAACAAATAACGCGGGCAAGTCGAACTTTTGCCAACAATACTCCCCGAGGGATGATTTGTTTCGCTTAATAATTCACCAAGTGATAAAGTTCAAAGCGAAATTTTAAGAGGAGTTTTTTCTTCTCAATCTTCTCATTAAACGTAGAAGAAAACATTTAACATTTATGAAGCTACCGCATAAAAAATCATGTTTCATCTCTTTGATGGCATCTCTTCCTATAACTCAGGTTTGTCTATATTATTATTTGTTTTTGTGTTTAATTCGCCGGACCCAATCAAAAGTGAAACAATTAATAAATTTAAAATAGATTGTAAAAAACACATTAAGTTAAACAAGAAAAAAATCATTAGTTTTTAAATTACCATTATCTATATGTGATAGTATAAGAGTTATAATTAGTTATTTTGTAAACTTAAATGTACAAATAACTAAAATGAAATTAATAAAACAAAACATTGTCATTTAAATAGGGGAAAACACATTATTAATGTGAAAACGTATAAAAGTATATATAGAATTTTAATTATTTTCTAACTAAATCGTTTTTACCGATGATAAATTGTTATTTTTAAAAACCCTTCCAAATTAGAAAGGGGTGGGAGTGAATATAATCATATAAATAAGTTATCACAATGTGCATTAACCGCAGTTTGAAAATGGCCTTGAACGCCGAAACAGCTGTCAGAATACTAAAGATACTTGCAGAACTTAATCATAACATTATTAAATTTGATTTACATTAAATAAAAAAGAAAAAAAAATATATATATATATATATATAGTATAGTATAATAGTAAAATACTTATGAAAAGATGAGAAATACAAATATATATATATATATATCTCTTCATAAGTATTTAAATATTATACTATACTCAAATTATCTGGTATACGTAAACGATTAAACCATACTTTTTTTTTTCTTATCTCTTTGAACTTAACAATTATTCTATATTAATTATTATACTACAGTCAAATTATCTGGTATACGTAAACGATTACACCATACTTTTTTTTTCTTTTTGTCTCTTTGAACTTAACTATTATTCTATATTAATTATAATACTATACACAAATTATCTGGTATACACAATTGTTTTTTTTCTATACTATTCTTCACATCTCTATATACTTAATTATTATACTTTTTTCTACATATATTATATTACCACATTTTGTCAAAAACTAGTCCTTTTCCCTTCTGTTTTTGTATAATGGCACTTAATATGAAGTCAATTTGACTGTCCTAAATGGGATTTGTTCCCAGTTGGGCAGTCAAAGCTTTCTTACATTTTGTTGTTAAATAATGTGTGTTTCAAATAAATAAATATTATTATTATTATTTACAATGAGTACTATATCTGAGTAAATTGCGTAATGTTTGTAAGATTTTAAAAACCGTCCCTGGAGAGAAACATCATAAAAAAACTTTAGTATAGATGAGATGATCAGCGCAGAAGAGACGAAATCCAGAAAAAATCCCAAATAAAATTAACAATCTGAAGGGGATCCATGATATGTTGCACCAAATAGAAGTAGATAGATAAAAAAAATGTATTTCACTGTGAATTCCACGTTTTTGTTGCAAATTTTATTGGAACCACCCCCACCAATTTAAAACATTAAACGCAATTATCTCAGATCGACATTTTATGGGTTACGCCACTTCTGCGCTGACCGCCTTAAATGTACTCGTACATTATGATCATCTCTTTTGTCTCTCTTTTTTGATAATTCAATAAATCAAATAAATCTAAAAATGAGACATCTCGGCATTATAATGGACGAAAAACTAAATTTCATTGCTCACATTCAACGAATTGTAAATAAGGGTATGAAAACTTTAGAATTTATGTTAAGAACAATGATTTTTTTTGAATCGTTACAAGTAATAAAATTGTTGTACATATCCCTAGTTTGTAAGTCTAATAGAACATAATTCCATAGTGCGGTCGCCCCTCTACAAAATACATATTCATAATGTAGAAAGAATTTTATGTTTCATAAATTTAAAAGAAAACAACTTTAGAGCACATCATCGTTAATGAATATTTTTTTATTACAACTTTAGAAAACAGACGGAAAATTAACGACCTAACCCTTTTATTCCAATTATTAAATTGTAAATTCGATAGTTCTGAACTCCGGCATTTAATTAACCTTTACATACCTAAACGAACTACAAGACAAACAATAACATTTTACATATGTATATCCCGCTCCAACTATAGTTTGCATTCCCCAATGCAACGCTTACACAGAATTGGTAAAAAATAGTGAAATGATTTGGATGTATTTGACAATAATCTAAACTTGTCAAATTTCAAAAAAAGATAAACGAGTTATTTGTACCTGGTTTATGCATTATTGTTAACTAAAACTTTTTACATTATTTACTTATTTGTTATTAATGTTAATAGTGATGGATTGTGGATAGTGCATTATTATTTTTTCTGTTCATTTATATTCCCGTGTATTTTTAGCTTTGGTGCAGTTTTTCATTTTCTTTTTTCAAGTGTAATTACTTTTGTGCATGTTTTCTACTTTTTATTTTGTTCATGTGATTTTAAAAAATGATGTATTTGTATGTAAAAGTCCTCTGGGAGTTTAAATAATAAAATAAATAAATTAATATGAGTTAAATTTAAAAAACACAGAGAAAATTGCAAATATCCGCGGCCACTCAAACGGTTCCCAGGAGACAGTAAAATGACTTTCCCTCAGTGAATAGAAAACGGGTCTCAAGAGGCGAAGAACTTTCCTTTCCTAGCTGCACTGTAGACCTTTAGCCTGTAAGAGTATAAGGTGATCCAGTGGCTTCTGTAGTGAAGTTAGGGCTGCACTTGCCCCGAGTCCCGCGAGACTGCCTCGTTGGACCCTGGAAGTGATGCGCACCGATACACGATTCTAGGGCCGCACTTCTGGTACTTGACTTTCGCGTTGGATTCGTTCAACTTTTCTAGAGTATGCCAAATTAATAAGTTGAAACTGAGGTTGATATCCGCTTGTAATAATGTTACCACGACGCAGTTCATTCACTCGCATGATAACTCACGATCCTGAGACTTTAGCTTATGCCATCTTAAGGGATACTATGGTACACTGAGAGCATTTTTAACAACACGAATGAGTGAAGTGTTGTAGTCTGGTTGCGCCGGTTACGGTTCAATGTGGATAGCTTAATAGTTGATTTGCACAATAATATGCATCCTTATAAACCTACCCAATTGTAATCCAAATATAGTTCATCGACATTACCCGCGTCATTTTCCGTTGTGATTTCGTTCACTACGCATTAATTCGCACCCGCAACCCGCTTCAACATTCGTATTGTGTTCGCCACCGCTGTGGTATTTGCATTGTGTGATCCGCCGCAGATGAATATCGTCTGTGTTTCTTTGTATATTGAATTATTATTATTTATTTATGAGCTCAGTCATATTTGAGCAAGTCAATTATAATGACTTAAATTGTGATAACGATAATTTA
>JAHDVE020005408.1:0-246118 GCA_022606495.2 Halesus radiatus | reverse complement strand
GCTACCGTTCAGGTTTTTGTAACGAGTTTTTGACTGCGGTAACTTTTTCGGTATTCGTTTTTTTTATAAACAATCCGAAACCTTTTTAGGTATTTGCTATTTTGCTTAAATTGGCGGCACGCCGAGCACACCCCTCGCCACACTTATTTCGGTTTTTTCCTCTTGCGTGTTAGGACATCTCTATCTATTTTTTGCTTTGAAACGAGTTCCTGATCACAAGTTCGAATCGTAGAAACTACTTGTTCTACTGCAGACGCGTACAAAGACAACTGGAGAGATAACCCACAACCTTTGAACAGATAAGCAACCTTACTGACCAGTATGTCGGAAAGTCTTATGTAAATTAGCGATATTAGTTTTTTTTTTCAAATTGGTATAGATCACGCTTCTAGAGAATCTCTATTCAGTGGTGAAGACGAATAACCGAAGCATTAAAACATATTTCTCATTTGCCTCGATAAATACCACTGAAATGGGGTACTAATGAAAAGTGGCACATTAGATACATATAATATATCATTCTTATTTAAGGCAAAACGAAACGTAATTCCGCGATGGTGTATTACGGTTGATGACGCTAATTAAAATATGCTATATGTGCATTCTTTGTATGTTGTTTTAATTACCGCACCTTTATTTTATTCATTCAACTTTATATTATTTTTTACTCTTTATGTTTTAAGTTTTTATACTTTGACAAGTTGTCATACTTGGTATTTTTACAACTTTTTATACTCTATATTTGTTAAAGTTATCATACTTTGTATTTTTACAACTTTTTAAAACTTTATGTTTTTACATTTTTTTATAGGTTCTGTAATCTTTTTAATTTTTTCTTATATCGGTTAAACTCATATCGTTTGTTTCTTGGTTATTGTTGTTGTATTTACACTTTTGATAACATAACGTTAATGCCACATGTTGTGCGGGTTGTCCCGTATGCACAAATAAATGTGCGCTATTCGTGAGCGCGTACCACGTTTCATTTACCCCTAATATATTGACATTCAAGTAGTCAAGTAGTGTGTGTGTGTGCTCACTTTTAATGGACGGTCAAGTGCAATTTTGAAGGGATTAGTAGCGGCCGTTAATAAGTATGCGCCAAATGCTTTTAGGCGATAAAACTGTCAGATTTGTTCGAGCATTTTAATGCCGACATGGACGTTAATGGAGTGTTTAATTTACCAGCGCGCCTTTCAGACCGACAAATGTTTTGAACTTAAATCACCGCTTTTCTTTCGCGCCTCTGACACTGGACAGCCGACGTGACACGTGGATTGCGGATTAGAATATCGGCACTTAGGCGCGGTTGTTTCATCGAAGCTTAACGGACAGCACTCAAAAATACGTACTTGTCAAGTTGTTAACTCAAGAAATACTACGAAATATTTATCTGTTAATTCTATACGGGTAATTATCTAAGTACACACTCAACTAAATACAAGTCAAAAATGAATCATAAAGACAATAATTAAAGAATCTTTTTTCATATGAAGCGGTAACTTGGTGATGTGACATTATAATTTTAAAAAAAAAACAATAACTTTGTTTACATCACTTTTATTTATACTTTAATTAATATATATATATATAGGTAATTTTTTAATTAATGGTAAAGATAAAAAAGACAGTTTAGGCCACTCGGGCATTTATTCACTTCGATGTGATGATTGCCCGGCGTTCTATGTAGGCTAAACGTCGCGTAATGTTAATACCCGTGTAAAAGAACACTTAAGATGTCTAAATAATAATTGGTTCTCTGAATTTGCTAACCATCTCTTAGAAGCAGACCACACATTCAATAAAAATACAGGCACTAGTTTACTGCATAAAAATGGAACCGGCATTCGACTAGATAACTTAGAAGCATTAGAAATAAGGAAAGCCAAAAACACCAATAGTAGACTCGTAAATAATCAAATAAATTTAAATAAAAGTCCAATCCTTAAATTATTCCCAATAAACAAAGTACAAACCCTTCCCGGTCAGCAGGTACCTGCTGATCTCCCACCCTTGACCCTCCACTCGCCTGTTTTTATAAATCTATAACACATGGGTATCTTAGTTCATAGTTTAGTTGTATACTGCCCTGAAGAAGCTACGGTAGTAGCGAAACCCGGTCGGCAAAAGTATACAATAAAAGTGATGAAACAAAGTTAATGTTTTATTTTTTCAAAAATATTCCTTTTTATAAAACCTCTTTCGGACAAAGAAACTACTACTATAATATTTTGCAACAAAGCTCCAGAAAAAAAATCTAAAACTAAAAAATTAATCCAAAAACTTTTTAATAACCAAACCATTGAGCCGCAAGTCCAACTTGTCAAATTTAATCGCAGTTAAAAGCTAAATACAACTGGTTTCTCGAATACACATATTAATTAATTAATTCAGCGGAATAATAGATAAGACAGTTGATGCTTTTAGTAGCCCACTGGCCTGTAGACCCAGAATTCCTGTCAGCCATTTATATATCGAATTGAACGGTTTCAAAGCTTAATTTTCAATGAATTTAAAAAAAAAGTAAACCAATATTCAGCACGTATTGAAATGGTTTTAAAATATAGGTACTATTCGGTTTCGTACGAAATTCAAAACTTGAATCGAATCATCATTATCTACCAACAATAAATATTCAGCATTCTTGATGAATTGAAATGGTTTTAAAATATAGGTATTATTCGGTTTCGTAAGAAATTCAAACTTAAATCGAATCATTATCGTCTTTTGCTTATTGAAAATAAAAAAGAAAGTCATGGAACAGGCATTATGGCGCCTTGTCTTATTTTTTGACATTGAATGGATATTTAAAAGATCCATAGCTAATTATGAAAATGATCCATGATCATGGTAATTGGATAGTTAGTAAATTTTAACTGCGTTTAGCTAATACCAAGTAGGTATACCCATGCACCATGCCTACGTGAGATATTTTGTTATACGTATGTTTTTGTTTTGTTATACCCTGCATGGAAGAAGAAGCCGGGGACGCCCAGGAAGACATGGCACGATCAAGTGAATCAATTACTTAGTCGGGCCATGTCAGAAGTTGGAATAACAGGGGGGGGGATGTATGAGGCGACGTTAGAATGTGAATGAAGCAAGGAGTATTTGCGAAGATCGAGTTGTTTGGCGGTCCGTCATCTCTGCCAACCCCTGCGGAGAAACGGCGTAACGGTTAGATAGTTAGTTCTAGATGCATTATTTAAGTACCAGTACTTTTTGTTATTGTTAATTACAATAATTTTTTCAGTATCGTTTTTTTTTCTTACTGTTCATAAAAAAACTTGTTTTTGTAATATATATCATTCAATGCATTAAAAGAAATCAAATTTTATAATTTAGTAAGGTAAAATGGTTGTTTTTACCTAAATATTATTCATAGAAAAGATGTGCAAACTTCATGATTCCAAAGATTGCTGTAGGTATTATGGGTATTTTTGCTATTTCAGATATACGAGTATTTATATCAGAAAAAAAACTTATTTTATTTATACCAAAGATTACACTCGGCAATTCTCTCTGTTCTTGTAATGACATTGTATGATACCGTATTTTTAATTTACCTCAATCTCGAATTTCCAAATCAGATTTTTATGACTAAAAATAATCGTAAATTACAGTCAATAATTAGATTTCAAGTGAATTGAAACAATACATCAAAAGCTTCGGCAGAAGTAATTCCGTTTTTTAATTGGGTGCTAAATTGTTAATTTATTGACATAATTCGAAGCTAAATCGATGAAAACTTTTAAGGCACTTTGCTTTGCGCTTTTATCCTGAGTTTGTTTAATAATTACTGATATTTTAAGCTCAGATTTAATCATCAAAGTGTATAATTATTATTAGGTAGATATATACTTGAATCGTAGTGGCTTTAAAATCCCATCTCAAGTTTTTATATTAAATGGTGTTTAATACTCTCAAGCATGAAAAACATCCAAGAATTAAAGTTTATTATCAGATGTAATATTAAGTACATGCTTGAAAGTAAAAATGAAGGGTTTTTGAAAAAATTAATAAAATTATAATTTCGTATTTTTTATACTAATTTTGTCTAGATAGGTGGTTTATGAATACACTTTGAATAATAATAATAACATATACTCGTATATGTACGAGTACACATTATAATTTTCAATTAATATTTACACAGTTTCTATGATTACTCTTTCATACATTTTCATTTCCCCATTCAATCACCATTAAAATAAACGCTCACATTATCAAATCCCTTCTCTCTATAGATATCCAATTTTTTCAACGTGTATTTAACCATATTCATAGAGTTAAGTTTTTTTTAATAATTTTTATTTATTTTTTGTTATTAAAAAGTATACAATACATTATGCATTGTATTCCCAATAGTTAAGAAAAACCTGCAGTTCAGTTTTTAGAAAGAAACTTACTTAATATTTAAAATACATAATTAACATTCACAGTACATTAACAACATTTACAACACATAATTTGCATTTGTAATAAAGACATATCACTGGTACATTATAATAGAAGTGTACACAGACACTTATTATAAAGAAACATATCACTGGTACATTATATAGTTATACTTATTACAGAGACAAATCACAGCATTAATCCTCAAGGTATTCTTTCAAATAATAGATTTTAAGCATCTTACTTTGAGATCTTTTATATTGGTTTGCATTTTTAATATCGATTAATTTATTGTATTGTGTGTATTCTAAAGATTTTAGTCCATATTTTGTTGAGTGTATTTTTGGTATATGTAGTTTGTTGTGGTTTCTTGTTTTGTGTCGGTGTGCGTCGTGATTGTAATTGAGTGTGGTGTTAGCATGTGCCGAGTGTTGAATTACATACAAGATAGTATTTGTAATTTCACAGGTGGGAATGGTGTTAAACGGTAGTATTTGGGAGTTGCTGTAGATGTCTCTGACGTGTGTGTCCCACGGCAAACTAAAGATATTTCGTAGGGCTCTATTTTGAATGACTTGGATCTCTGAAATAATATTTTTTTGGTAGCAAATCCACAGATCGCGAATTAAAATAGTTAAATATATTGTATTCCAACGTTATCTGTTCATACTTATTTATTTATACCGTAATATTAATTCTTCGTTATTTGTGCATTTAGTATTATAAAAATATTTGAATGTATCTTTATTCTGTGAATTAAATATATGTTGAATGACAATTTCAAGCCATAGTACATATAGTCTTAACAGGTAAAATTGTCGCACTTCAATAGGGTCTCTGTAAATACTAGGGACAACTAGGCAAGGGAAGTTGCCAATAATGCTCGACAAAGAGAATCCACATCCCTTCTCACATCCGCAGACAATCTTAGCGTCTGGCGTGCGTATTTCCTGCGTAATTTGTCCCGCAATTAAGTGAAATCGCGACTGTCTGAGCGGTGATGCTGATGGCGATACTGATGGAAGTATTAATGGGGCATTATACGCCCTGACACCGGATATAATCAGCCCGCAGGCTGCATGCCGCGAGGGGTACAGAGACAGTACAGTACACTGAATACTGTGTGCACTGCACATTGTGCAGGCACTCAGGCAGGCTGTATTTGGCAGCGGAAAATTCTCCCTCCCAAATGACAGCTAATGCATACAATAAAGGAATGCAAGGAGTATTTGTTAAAAAATGATAATGGAATATACCAATACAAAATTCTACCGGGATGTGCGTAGGTGGTCGCTGTAAGACAACATTAATTAATTACTTACCTTCTTTCATCACTTATTTTTAATTTTTGTTTGTGTTTTTATTTGATCTATTTTCTTATTATTTGTCTATACTTGTCATTATTTGTAGTAGGCAAATTGTTTATCCCGAAGAGGGGAGCTTTCCTCCTGAAACATGTAGATAATTACATATTAAATACAGTGGTTTTAAACAGAGTAATTATTATTAATTTAATTTCGATATTTAATTAAGAGATAATGGGAAATGAAGGGATGCAAATGTCAAAACGTTGTCGGGGCTTAAGCACAGATCAAATAATATATAGGTATTCCCTAAAACGCAAGAGGAACAAACCAAAATAAGAGGGGCAGGGGCGAGCTAGGCGTGCTTCCAATTTAAATAAAACAGCAACTAAGTAAAAAGGTTAAGGTAAGGCTTGTTAACAAAAATGGACTATTTTGCTTAAGTATTTAGGTTGGCCCTTTTTTAAATGTTTTGTAATTACTTCTTCGATAAATGCAAAATCACTTTGTAGTGTCATGTATGTTTGCAGTTTGTCTATTCTCACGTTACTATTTTTTTATGTTTATTATTTGTCTATTCCTGTCATTATTTCTCAGTAAATTTTGTATTCTGACGAGGGCAGTTTCGAGTATATTGATATTCATATTTCAAATAGTGGTTTATACAAAACTTTTCTTACTCATTTTGTTTTGTAATTTGCTTAACGCAGTCAAAATCACGCGAAAAAAACGTACGCGGCTGTGAACTAAGCTGGTGCCAAAATGGGTCACGTCGTCGCAGGAAAGCAATACTGATGCAACCACCACTATCCACAAAAATGCTCTGTATACACCATTCCGCGTGGGGTTTTTTTTTCCGCATCGATCTATCTCTACAATGTGACTCTATAATGAAAAATAAGACCTGTACGATGTTGGAAAAACTCTTGGTTTTTTCAATATTACGTTTTTTAAATGATACATAAGCCTCGAAATCCTGCGTTTTTTACATGGTCTTGGTTGTTACAGAAATATTGATTTCCTGCGACGACGTGACTTTTGCCTGCAGCCGTCAAAATCTTAGTACTGAGGGCAAGTCTATTAAATCCGACGTCAGTAGGAGTAAACCTTTAAAATTTTTGATTTCAAATTAATTACACGTTTTTGCATATTTTTTCATAACCCCACTATAATTACGTAACTCATCTTGGCGACCATTGCTGCATTTTATTTCCCCTTTAATATGTATGAAATTATTGTAATGGACCGTCAACCGTTAAGTACTCATAATTACACGGTGGAGGAGATCTAAGCTTTTATCAGTCGTCCACAGAGCACCGAGCACTTCCGCCGGCTTTATGAACGATGACTTCCGGCGCCGTTATGATATCCGGTTGCAAAAACTGTTAATTAAAAACAGGTGGTGGGTTGTCGTCAAGTCCTACATGTTAAATACAGTGATAAACAGAATTCTTCTAGACAATTTAAAGTTTTTTTTCAAATGAAAGATAGATATAACGAAAACGTATTTAAGACGTATAGCCATAGCTTTGGAAGAACTGGTCGCTAAGCGTTGGGGACAGTATATAAAATACATGTCGAGTTTTTCGTAAAATTCCATTATTACAATTTTAACGACAACTTATGATAATCATGTCAATAAAATACATATTGAAAAATCATTTTACTTAGATATTTTTATGTGTGTGGGTAGACTTACGTATGATCGTGTGAAAAAATGTCGAGATTCGTAGAGAATACAAGGATTATTTAAGGCCATCCACCGGCTGAAATTTTAACGAAATCACGCGCTCCTTATGCAGGTGGCGACAAGATTGAAAATCCCGCTGTACATCGGCCGTATGTTTCGATTTCGGCAAAAAAAACATCACCAAAATGCGTGTTATATTCTATTCTGTAAAGCTCAGACATAATTATTAAAATGTTTTACGGTCATATTCTAAAAAACTTAATTTATCACAATGAGCAATACGAAAATTTGGGAAAAAGAGTTCATGAGTAGGAGATTTTACGCTTTAAACATTTTTTTAATGTCTCATACTTTATTTTTTTCTAAGCTTATAAAAAGACATACCAAAAAAATGGACGGTTAAATGAAAGGCCAAGTTGTGATCTATTTGCAGTATTTAATTCAAATATCTATAATATTTATAGGCCAACGAATTCTCAAACCGAAAACGCACGATTTTGCATTACTTCCCATTGCATCGCCTTAAGCGTAATTAGTAAAATTCAGAACGCTTGGATGGGTTGATCATGTAGAGCGAATGAACGAAGAAAGGTGTGTAAAGGGAATATATTACGCAAATTTGAATGGAATAAGAAGTAGAGGACCCTCGAGGAAGACATGGCACGATCAAGTGAATCAAATACTTGAGTCGGGCCATGTGAGCAGTCGGAATAACAGAAGAGAATGAATGGCAGGCCGTCCTCTCTGCCTACCCCTGTGGAGAAACGGCGTAATGATTAGTTAGTTTATGTCATAATCAAACTATAAAGTTACGAGTTTAAATAATCATTTTATTTAATCATTTACGATAATATTAATAAATATCAAATGAAATATGAAACAGAAAAATACGCAAAAAGTAATGATTGCATCTGGGAATCGAACTCAGCACTTCTGTCTTACCAGGAAAATAATCTGCCACTGAGCTTAAGATACCTTATTATTTTTCGTGATTTTTTTCATTTTATTTTCTTTGTCAACTATTTTATATTTCAATTGAAATTTTTTTAACATCGTTTTCAATAATTAAACATTACAATGATCTAAGCCAACTTATTACTGTAATTTATTAAAAATATTGGGATTCACTTTGTGGCGTCATTATTGATAAATCAATTAAAAATTACTTTGGAATCACCACTTTATTAATGTACACAGATATCAACATGTTTCGAAAGCGATGCTTCCTCATCAGAAATATACAGAATACCAATTCTCGTATGTATACAGTAATCTCTATTAATGTATATTAATAAAGTGGTGATTACAAAGTAATTTTTAATTTATTTATCAACTTATTACTACTTATGTCATTCCATAATTCAACTCTGCATCTAGTAATTTACCTTAACATTTATTTACACATTTCAATATTTGCCTAACTGCATTTGCAAAACCGGGAATTCTCTTCACAAAACTCATTTGTAAAGACGGTTAGAAAAATAATGATTTCCATGCATTGAGCTATACTACGAACGAGCATTTAATTATCGTAAGGTAAGATAAATCTGCGTCGAAGTTATCAAAGCATTCAATCTACAGAATTTGCATTTCTTTTGAAAGAAAGGCAACGCAACAACAACGAGAATAACTCATTAATAACCGTTCCGAGGAACTATTTGCACTTGTGATATTTAATCTTGCGAAGAGAACGCATAATGATATGCTCGCCTACTTGCAGCCAGGTAGGGGCTTGGTAAGTATATTCAAATGCACATTTTCACGCACATACAATTTGCGAAATTGGTCATTTTAATAAACATTGTTGTAGGGACGCGGACGGGCGAAGGATCGCGTGTTAGCTCCCGGGCTACGCTGGGATTTGATCGCCGCAAATTGCGGATAATGGTCTGTCATTTTCCCCCATCCCATGGAGCCGCGGGCATATCACACAGGTAGTGGCCAGTGAGGCAGGCAAGGATCAGGAATTCAGGTTTGTTTTTTTAATTTTTTTATGTGAGTTCCGCACAAGTGTCCTAACTGTTCCCAACGGTCTTTAGCCAGTGAGACTATGGCATCCGTAATTAGAGTATGTTGTGATGCTGAAAGTTTTACGGAGAGGAAAGAGATGGGGTAGAAGAAGGTGGAGAAGTACCTGGATATTTAGATCCGGTCAAGCAAAGTGGTCTGTTACTAGGAGTGTTCTTATCTTAATAAACGGATTGAAATATTTGCACAGACGTCAGGCGGGAATGCTGTTCGCTATTTCAATGGAAGGTGCTCTGAGGAACTAGCATCATTGATCCCTTCGGAACTGGTGCACAGTCGGGAAATACGCCAAACGCGCGCCCAACATTTGTACACAGTTGACATTTACCACATGAGAACGTGTCGCTTCTATGAATCGTTCTTGTGTTAAACCACAGTGCGACGACTTATTAATATGATTTTATTTACTCCCACCCAATTCTAATTTGGACGGGTTTTTTAAAAATAATAATTTATAACTTGTAAAACCGATTTAGTTAGAAAATAATCAAAATTCTCTATTCTGTGAGGTTTTTACATTTATAATGTATTTCCCCGTATTTAAATGATAATGTTTTCTTAATTGATTTATTTAAATGTGTTATATTGTTTTGGTAATGTAAACATACTGAGAAGTGGTGCATAAATAATTGTTATTATTTTATTAATTAATGTTATATTACGATCATTCATCCGTTTATTAAAAAAAAAAATTACACACATATCAAATCAGTTGACAAACACTGCATGGAATGGTTAAACGTAAAGTATTATACAGGATATTCAATAACATTATTGAATAAATTGATGCAGGGTGCGGCTCTGGCTGAAAGCTTTTACAAACGAACGCCCCCTGTTTTAAGAGCACTTTTGTGTTTATTATTTGTGTCCAGTTAAAATCTTGAAATGGTTTCATCTGAATTATGGTTAATAACATAACTTGTTTTTGGGCATGAAATATTAATTGGTTCAGTCGTAATCTTTCCAGTTATTACTTCTGAAATTACGCGAGTTACAAACCGATGCGTTTAGCAAGTCTTAAAAAAAAATTAGCTTCAATACAAAACTCAATCCATATTTATAAAAAAAACTCCCAAATATTACCAATAAAGGGGAATATTACCGACAAAAATATTGAAACAATAATTACTATGATATAATTAAATATAATATTAACGAGAAATAATGGTTTTGTTGAGATCAAGATATAACTGTTCTAAGCTGCTAAACTATCTTGGCAATATCTAGGCGTACTGTGATATTAGATATAAGTATTTAAAAAAATAAATTATTTAGTTTAAATACTTTTTTTCATCTAGTGTTATGAAGCAAGTCCCTAACAACTAAGGTTGACAAACCGACCGGGAATTGACCATGGACAAGAATTCGTTGTCTATGATAACAAATTTCTACCTCGCCTTTGGAAGGGGGGGGGGAAGGGGACTGCAAGGGGGTTGGAAAGACAGAGGGGACGGCAGTCGAGTTTGAGGAGCCGAGATAGCTGCCCACCCGAAAACTGGTATCGTTCCAAAATTTCACTTTATTTATTTATTTCCCTTTTGCTTTTAGATAAAACAGAAATCATTTAAAATCACTCAATTTCATTCTATTCTGTAATAATTTGAAGGCGTCCACAGAAAGGTTAAAGCTTTTCCTAAGGCATAGACTCTGCTATCTAAAATGTAAGCAAGATATTATTTATAGCAAAAGAGAATTGTTTTTATTTGAATTCCCTGTTCCTGCTTATATTTATATGTATTTGTTTTCATTAAGGTTAACTAGAAGCGGTACTTTTCTCAAATTGTCCATCAACGAACTGACAACACGATTAATAGATGGATGTATAGTTTTTTTTATATACATCCATCTACCCTGAGTTGAGCTAGTCGGGGATATTTTATATAATAGATCTATTGGTGAACTTTATTAAGATTACAATTCAAATATGCTTACGAAACGGATCGAGAGATTCTGCTTTGTGACACTGGTTAATAAAGATTTACAAAGCTGATAAGACAATTTGTAATGTTTTTCCTCACTGGGAGTTTATGTGGTGAGGTGAACTAGGTTTTATTTAAAAAATAATTGTTTAAGCTCCTACGAAGTTCTTTTCAAAATTCTGGATAACTCCTCTTTAATTTCTTTGAGCCAGGTTTTGAAATGTTATTTAAAAATATTTTAGTTTAATAATTTACATACAAATACAATTGGTTTACAATTAGATAAATTTCACATTATAAAAAGTAGTTAAATAAATATTATTAATAACGTTTTTTTTAAATATACTTAGTATTCACCACTTTATAAATATACATCGATATCTACATGTTTTGAAAGCGATCGTCAGGAATATATGAATACTAAGGTATAATTTTAAGTATAGACAAATGATAAAAAAGAACACAATAATATAAGAATAGGCAAATTATAAACATAAAAAAATGATTAAAGTGGGTAAGTAATTAATTTATATTGGAAATTTAAAAAGAAATTATTATTATTATTCATATTGATATGAAAATAAATTCAAAAGATAGCTATTTAAAAAAAAAAAAAATATTATTTATTAAATTTAATGGTGAATAATATTATACAATTACGTACACATTGTATCTTGACGAAGGAACCATTGGCGTCGAAACATGTAGACATTTATTTGTTAAAATAAAGATTTAAACAAAATATTTCTCTCTTTCTTAATTTACAATTTTATTTTTCTACACGCATAATAGATATATCCCACCATAATTGTCCAACAAAATACCACAAAGGTATGATTTAATGATCGCTGATTAAATTTCCATTGCAGGCTATATTGGAGATATATATTTCTGAAAACAAAATTATTTTTAACAACATATTTTCCGCCAAACAAAAACCCGTTTCAAAGCAGGAAAATAGAATTTAATTCGTTTTCTGGTTAGGTCGCAAATTAAACTATCTGCCGATAAAAAAATACGTATTAAAGTTTTAATTTGACAATGTGACGATATAAAAAGTGACACATTAAACTGGGAATTTATGTTTTATTATTATACAAAATTTCACTCTAATGAAATTACAGCGTCCAGCGCGAGTTTACGATGGGAAATAGGCACTTATTTAGAGTTTAATATATGTAACGTAGGGGTCCAGAAACTTCTCATTTCACTTAAACGGAGTGCTGACCCTCCAGGTCCTTTTTACAGCCTCCCAACCCCCTCCCACAGCTGGGCGCGGCTTACAGGATAAATTTCCAGCCTTCAATCTCACAGACGTTTATGCTAAAACACTTTGAAATGATTAGGTTAGGGATCAATTACCAGAACACGGGAGCTTTGCTAAACACGAAGGAGCTTTCAATAGAATCGTTTTGGGAACGTAGACTCTGTACCCCTTATAACATAATACGAAATACAACATCCGGGCAATTAGAGTGCTTATCGTATTATTATGTTTAATATACTCTAAATGGCACTTATCGCCTGCATCATAGAGCAAGTAATACATAGAGTTGCCCTAACACGCAAGGGGAAGAAGCCGAAGGGCGGGGGGCAGGCTAAGCGTGCCGCCAATTTAAGTAAAACAGCATCTAAGTAATAAGTCTCGATTTGTTTACGAAAAGCGAATATTTTGTTAGAATATTTGGTTTGAGCTTTTTGTAAACGTGTTGTAATTTGCTTACCGCAGTCAAAATCACACGAAACAAACGTGGAGAGCAGTGAAACAAAGCTGTGGCCAAAATGGGTTTCACGTGACTTTTGCCTCCAACAGCAAAATTGTACTTAAGGCAAGTCCATTAATTCTAACGTCAGTGGTGGACACCACTGTTTTCCATTCTGTTTTTTTTTGTTACTAAAATAAAGAACTTTGTGTAAATGGATAAATATAGGTCATATTTTAGACCAAGGCCTCTCTCAAACGTCTTTTTGGGTCGTTAGACCATTTTTTCATCAGCGGTGTACAGGATGTGTTTATCTTTCTTAACCAAAGACGTGATTCAATAATATTGGAATTATCTCGCAAGTGGTAGATCATAGACCATATATCGTGATCAGATCTGAATAGCCGGGTACTTTCCAACCTTCCTCTTTTCTTCCCTTCAGCACACCGTTGAGTATTACAACATGTTATATTGTGTTCAAGTTTAATTTGTAGAACTCCATTTAAAATAAAAGTTTAAAAAAACCGGTTTGTCTGATAATACCTATACCTTCGGGAGACGAAACAGATGTCACGCGTAATAATAATTACCTAGCAGAACTTTTTGATAAATAAATCATTTTTTAAATTGAATAATAATAAAAATTATAATTATTAGTTTTACTTTCAATTCCACTGGTTTAGGGCCATTGGGACTCGCGATCCTAGTAATGTGGTGTTCATATCCAACAACAACAAAAAACATAACAAAAACTCAATGTTTTATGATGATGCCGATCTTTTCCAAAACAATTTCCTGCTTCAATTTCAAAACCATTAAACTCCTAACATTGTTGTTTCTCCTCCAGTGAGTGTGCTGCACAGAGCCAAAATATTATTATTCCTGGCCAAAACCTGTTCCAGCAATGAGAAATTCATCCCATAAGTAATTGTTACGAGATGTTCGGAACCGCATTCTCCCGTCTGATAGTGCAGATACCGTTCAGTGTTAAGTGCAGCTTAAGTATAAATTAAGTGTTCCCTAAGTGTTATTTAAGCTTAGGCACGGCTTTAATGTGTCCTGACGTCCAGGAGTGCAATTCGGATAAAAATGTTAAGTGCCACTTAACGTGCCGCGATCGCAATGCGATTTCGAAAAATGCCAACTTTGGTTATGTTCGTAGTATGTCGGTTAGGCTGCGTTCGTAACGACATTGCGAAGATGCGAATTGTTTTGAAATTTTGTGGAAATAGTTGGAATCTTCGTAGCGTGGTGGTAAGATTGTCAGATCTAGGATTTTTTTTGCTAGTTAGCCTTAAGCCGAAGGCTTATATTTTTCTTATAAGATTTTTGGTTGGAGTTATGAATATAAAAAACAAAAGCCCGATAGAAAATACGTCTTGGTGAGAGAATCGAAGCGTTGCTTGAAGTAGATTTTGCCGGTACGAGTGTAATTCCGCTAACTTTATGCCAGGATGCAGTCTGAATGATAATTATTACTCTGACGATATTTTGATAGAAGAAGACACCAGAAGACGATGTAACCTGATGTGAATAGCCTTCTAAACTTTGCCTTTCTTCGTCCCTTTTCCCATTTAACTTTCCCTCCCAACAGTATTATGGAGTCATAAGGAAAAACACAGTAATTACTAATTACCAATATTATAAAAAACATTATTTGAATACGGGAAGTTATAAAGTATCAAATTTCTTATGTTTTGCAAAAAACATAATTTGATATATCTCGTTTTTCATATTAAAGAAATATGATATTGATATTAATGTTATCGCAATTTCGTCGCTGTTAGTAAGCAAAAACGCAGTATCTCTTTTTCTGTAAGTTAAAAAAATAGTTCCTACATTGAAGTTACTGCATTTATACTTACATTTACGAACATGCTGCATTTTTATCTACCATCTTGAAATATTTGAAGTTACTGTAAAAAAAAAAAAATTCTCACACAGCCCTGTATTTTTCACTCCACGGCAACTTCCCCTAACCCAGATTTTTAACGTTTGCGTGGATATTTTTCGTTTATTTATCGTGTTTCCAATGTTATAAAACATAAAACAAAGATGCAAAGAGGTAACATCTTGTTAAACTTTTATAAAGGTAAAATATTATACTGCTTTTTTACTTACCACAATTAGCTACTTGATATTGTATTTTTACTCATCATTGATAAGTAAAAATACAGTAAAAACAGAATAAAGCAAAACCGACTCTGGATATTTAATCAAATCTTGTTATTTAAAATTATGAATGATGGTCTGGACTCGCCAGAGCTCATTAACTTTTTAATTCATTTTTTAACTTCATAAATATTCACATACCGTCAAGAATAACCCGACAAAACGATGTTTAATTTGTCCGCATGGAGCACCAATCTTAGAAGAAATTCTCCAGTTCCCCGTATTTGTGCGCAATATTACGGACAATTTCACAATATCGACATTTTTCACAATACTCTTTCAAAATATTGAACCGAAGTAATACGTACAACCACAAATTGATGCACGATTATAAAATGTATCTAGAGCATTCCCTGTCAGGATCCTATCTTCCTCTTCCTCTCCCCCTTCCTTCTTATTTAGTTTTGTTTTTTTTTTTATATCTTGTTAGTTTCATAAATAAATCATCTGTATTTAACTACTGTTAGCACAAGAAAATTTGTGAGCTTACCTTCTATTATACTTCCTTTGTATATATATTTGTATTAAAAGCTGTTTGTTTCTTAACCTTCCTCTAGTTTCTTTCTTGTCCTTTCACGTTTCGTCCAGCACAACATTGCTTCAATTCCAATGATTTAGCTAGAAAACTTATGATGTATTTTTTAATATACCCCACGACCAGACTGATGAATGTGGGTTATGATATATTAATAAATGACATAATTCTAGATAAATTTTTTATACATGACAATAAAAAGTGCTATTTTGATATGCCACAAAGTAGAATTCATTTCGGAATCTAACGTATAAAGCACCTTTGTTGTACACATGCTCCCAAGACTGCATTCATACATTTAGCTTATTTACGACCTGCACAATCCAACCTAATGGGTCGCAGTAGACAAACCTTGCAACTCCGGGAATAATGACTTTGCCAGGACAAAGACTCAGCTTGGGAAGCTCAGTTTTACTACTTCTGTTGTCGAATATAGTATAGTACAATCTCAGAGCTTTTAGTGATGTTAATTAGAAATGATATGTAACAGTATAGTATTAAAGAGATGTCTAATGCTGGAATTAATATTTAAGAATGCTAACTTGCATGACAAAAACCTTTACTGTATGAAACCACTAAGTAACACCATATAAGAACTATTATTATTTTTAAATATACATATATAATACACGATTTCAGAGAAAAAAAAAATTGTTTGCTTCATACCGAAAATATTCGGTGATATTTAGGAATAATAAATAACAACCTGATAACATTGGTTACAGTCATTGACGTATTTATTTCCGGTTGGTTAAATTGTCTAATATCTGTATATAATTTATAAATATCCCGATCATGTGATAATATGTGAAAATCTATCAGTTAGTTTAGTAAAAAGATGTCAAAAGATATTGTAGTGTAGTTAAGATTTATCACAAGAGATGTCACTCGAACGGGTCCAGCCCCGAACGTTTACAAAGATAGCCGAACCTAGTACGTGGAGTCAGGCGAGCGTACTCGGGCTCGGCTGAGCGATCAGAAGCATTTACAGCACCGAACGGTCGCTTGAGGTTTAGTAACAAGACTTGTAATCACTATGAACAACGAGCTTTCTTGAAGATTCCCGAATATACATCAAGTAATCCCAATCACTGGGATTAAAGAGCATTACAGATATTGACATACCATTTTGTTCTTATCAGGTTATACCCAAACACCACCAAATATCTAAAGACAATTTTTAAAGCACTACATTATACAATTTTACATCTGTGTACTATGAAACATTTTTAGATACTGTCTGTTCACGTAGGTGTTGACCACAGAGCAAATCATACATATAGATGTCCTAACACGCAAGGGGAAGAAACTAAAATAAGAGAGTTGGGAAGGGAGCCACCAATTTAAGTAAAGCGGCAACAAAGTAGAAAGGTTCAGCTTGTTTTCAAAAACCGATCATTTTGTTAGAGCATTTAGTTTTACCCTTTTTATAAATGTTTTATAATTTGCTTACCGCAGTCAAAATCACGCGAAGCGAACATGGACGGTAGTGAACTAAGCTGGTGCCAAAATGAGTGTCACTTGACCTTTCCCTCCAACTGTCCAAATCGTACTTAGGTCAAGTCTAATAATTCTGACGTCAGTGGTGTTGACATTTAAGAGGCTTTTATTTTAACTTCATGATATAAAATAAAACTGTCGTTTCTTATACTACTTGAGAGTTGTTGTGAATATTCATATTTGCATTGTCATCAATATAAAAAAAAAAAAAACATTACAAGACTGATAGATAATAGAATAGAAAAAAGTACAGCCTAAACAATAAAAGTTGTCTGCGGAGCATTTAACGCGTCTAGCTATTACTAGAAACATAATGCTTCCATTCTGCTATTGTTCACTGAGGTTTTGCAATTATTTTTATTTATTAATGCAGTAAGTATATCAGAATTTAGGGTTGGCCCCTCCCGCATCAAAACAAGTTTTTGGGATTGCAAAATAATGAAGTGAGTCAGGTTTGATACATTGTTTTTCGAACTCCCCCACTTAGTTGCCGGGAGTGGGGATAATGGATGGACCCCCACCCCCAACCCCCAACCTTTTCTTCTACCCCAACAGCTGAAGGGGGAGGGGGTGGATGGAGGTTGCTAGTTCTGGGCCACGCACTAAAAGGAACCGGGAAAAGCTTTTAAACAATAAATCACAGTGAAACTCCTCACAGTGAAATTCTTGGTAATAGTTTATGGTTGATGACAGTGTATAATGTTCGAGTTAATTGATTCGTATGCATAAAGGTACCATGGTACTAACACTGATTTGGATACGATCGGTAGAATGCTCCTAAAATATAATTATTTATTTATTTACACCCATTACAGGGTTTTACATGAACATTTAAAAATAGTATCGAAAATACATATATTATAATAGGTAATATAAAAATAAATAACATAATTTGACACTTTTATCCAGAGTTAAATAGTTTCAAATATTATTCCACCAAAATTAGAGGGAGACACAATATAAAATGAAACAGTAAGACATAGATGCGTTTAAAAATAATAGAATGGGACAACATATAAAAGAGAACGAGACAGAGTGTCAAAGTAGGGAGGGATTAAGGAGAAAATTTTGACTTAACGGGACATATATTTAATATAAGACTATATGACAAATTATGTTTATTAATAATAATAATAATATTTATATATTCGAAACACTCATTATTTAACAACAAAATGTAAGAAAGCGTTGACTGCCCAATTAGGAACAAATCCCGTTTCGGGACAGTCAAATTGACAAGTTTAGTTCATATTAAGTGCCGTTATACAAAAGACGGGAAAAAGCTGGTATTGACATAGTATGGTAATATAATATATCTAGAAAAAAGTATAATAATTAAGTATAAAGAGATTATGTACTCGTATACGAGTATGTGTTTGATAGGTACTGGTTGGTGCTATCAGGAAAAAAATGCGTTTAAAATTGAATACTAAAAAAAACAGAATATTATTGAGTAATATTGATAAGATTGAGTTACGTATCACTCAGCTTTATGAGCCGACGACGGATGAAGCCCGAAGGGGATGCAGCAAATGGTTAATAACATATTAAATATATTTTATTCAATAAGTACAAAAAGTAACTTTAGTAAATTGTTCATAACCAAATGTTTGTCCTTTTTCCTTTCCTTGGTTAGGGTTTTTAAAAACCCGGGATTAATCCCGTTAAGATATTTTTTAAAAGAGCAATTAAGGATACTGCTATCGATTTTAAATGCTTCATTTATATCTTACACTTCTAAATGATCTAATCTCATTGTACCAACTTATCAAAAAACATTTCAAGATCTGAATAGATTGGTTTGACATGAGTTTTGTGAACAACGGGTTGAAAGGCTTCGTTTTTAAAGCGTTGAATATTACGACCATTATATTCCGAGCACCCTGTAGCCACAGCCGCACGGTGGCGGTGTTCAACAACATGTTGTGACAAAACGCTCAATAAAATATTTAAATGTAAGTGCTTTCAAACAAACAATCACCAAATTGAATTTCGGTCGAGCAGATTGCGACAAGCGAGCGCCAAACAGAGCACCTTTATAGGCAATGCGGTTGAAAGGGTGCTCTCTTGAATATAAAAATACATCAATTTAAAATAAGGTTAAAAATTAATATTTGTTTTGTAAGGTTTTTATTTTTAAATAAGTATTACATTGCGGTTATGAATCAGTGAATGGACATGTTTTCTAAGATTCGGTTTTTCGCATATTTCGTTTTGAGTGGATTTTTTAAAAGGAAAAACAAAATTGCGTCACTAAAGATGTATCTCACTTAAAATGACGAATGATGCGATGTCTTAAAAAAATACAACATTTTACTTACTCAAAATAATTTACAGCAACATTGAACAATAAAGACATACAATCAAAAATTACACTAAAAAATAATTTAAAGCGTGCGGAAATCGAGATTAAATATAAACGTTACCTTTCAAAATATGAGTATAAACATAGTTTTAGCATGAACAAGTTACTAGAGAAACCAGCGAAAAGAAATTGTGTGGAGAGCAGCAATTAGATATTGAAACCATGAATTTTAATTGCTTCAGAAAAATTTCAAAATATATATATATATTTTCAAATATACGTAAGCTACAAAAGTATTAAAAGTTTTATATATTCATTAAAAATACGTTCTCATGGCATAAATGATGAAGTATAATATTTTCATAAGACACTGAAAAAACAAATTATATTTTCGTGAGAATCAATCACTTTGTGGTTTGACATTGTATGAAGTAAATGAAACACGTTATTATAAACCACGAATATATTTTATTTTCACCAACCGGTTTCGCTTAACTTTAATGTTTTTCTATTGTTGTCTTCCTCTAATATTTTGTTTTGTTTCTCTTTTGTAATATATCTATTTCATTCTATTGTAATTTGTACCTATATATAACCGATAACTCTGTATTAGAATTTATTTATTATATTTACCCTGATGAAGCTTGAGTTAAGCGAAACCGGTTGATGAAAATAAAATATATTCGTGATTTATAACAACGTGTTTCATTTACTTAATAAAAATATTTATATACATTTTAGTATTCTAATTTTTTTTACAATTATGTTTCATGTAAGCGAGTGTTAGGTTATGAAATGATAGTGTGTTTGGTTCCTACCTTAATTGCTATTTATTCAGTCCTAACCTTCCCAAACCAGACACAACGCTTTGAAAAATAGCACACAGTGATCTGACATTAATTGCTTTGAGTACTTTGTTGGCGAGGAGAAAAACTACTTTTTGAGAAGCATGTTCACTCTTGACATCATTCTGTAAGTGTTTGGTTATCCTTGACATTTTAAAGCTTAAAACTGTCCCTTACCACATTCAACCAAAACCATTATTATTTTTCTCGACGTTATTTACAGTCCACAAGAGTTTTACATGCGAAACCCCACAATTTCGTGCGGGTAATTTTCGTTTGTAACATTGTATAACAGTGAGGATATTCGATTTGCTTGCATAAAAATCTAAAGAAAAACGTGCAACCTTAAACAAAGCACACCTGGGTAGGCGCAATATATTACCCATCTTAAATTGCAAAGTTAAACACAGTTTGTCCGTCTGAACGCTTCCAGTATCTGCGCAGCGTTTCATCCAATTATTCGCTTTCAGCTCATTAAAGTTTTATCTGCCATAATTGAATTTGTTTTTAATTGTGCGCCTTCTCCCGCCCCGCCCCGTCCGCCATGCCACTGCTTTTCCACGAAATCACTCCTGGCCCAATCAACAGCCTCCTTCGCCTGCGAACCTGTCGTGAAATAATCTAATATCAGCGCCGCAGGAGTAAATTTATGCGATTTTGGCGGTTTGGAATTATCTATATGAATGCAGTTTATTCGTGGTCTTTTCTCTTTGTGATCTTTGGAATAAAAATGTATAAAATCATAATTAAATTAATTAGAAGATGGTATCTTTTACAATGTAAGCAATTAAGTCGGAATATAATAACAATAAGGAACCGTGTAGGTACGCAATTACCCAATATTTGCACAAGAGCTTCATTTCTTTTGGGATAAACGATGTCGAAAAGGTTGATTTTAACACATATTTTACAGGTGAAGATTTTCCTGTTGATAGCCATCCTCCAATGGGAGAAGGAATTAGAGGACGAAGATTTTTCAAAGGCGGAGGGTAGAGACGCACAAAATCCTTGTATTTAAGGACGTGCACACAAGCAAGGCGTTAAGCGATACTTTGCAGCTTGCTGACGCAAGTAAAACAATACATTTTTTATCTGTATATTCTATGAGAGCAGTTAGGAAAATATCTAAGGTTTACAATGACGAAAATTCTTATACTGAAATGATTGTAAACAAGTGCAGTATGAAAACCAGTGAAGGCATTTTCGATTGTTTTAACTAAAATTCCAGTACGAATTTCATATGTAACTATAAGCTTATAATCTAAAAACTTTTACCATTGGAAACCTTATGCATTTACCTAACTACCCGTGCAGAATTTATTGATAAATTTTTAATGATATTTCTTGCGTTAGCAGATTAAAAGTGGTTATTGCCCCCCTTAGCCCTAGAATACTTATCTCAGTCGTTTCGACTAACACCGCGTGCATTTCACAAATTTAAAATTTTACAAAAAATTCATCACAACTTGGATAAAAAAATAAGATCTTCATTTTATTTAACGCATTATAAAACAAAACCAAACATAGCCCAAATCATAAAATAAAATATTTACTTGACGGTCCCTTTTCTTTCTTTCTGTACAATTTCCTTTCTAATTAAAAAAACTTGCTTGAAATTATTTATCATATTATAGTTCTTGTATTTTATTTTTCAAGGATTTGCCTAAATTACTAACCGGTTTTTAATTACAATAACTATTAAGAGGGGTGTTTTTTTTTATTTCTGTATAAAGCGAAATAAAAATATTAAAATACAACAAACCAATACATATCAATACTAGTATCACATTTAATTACAACCACGTGCACATGTTTTGCTAGTGAGGTGTTAACGAAACATACTTTTCCATTCACAGTATCACCTTCTCAAATCTGTTATTGCTATAATACCATTATTACGACTGATCAGTGGCTGAGTTGGCATCGCGTCTGGGTCCCACCTAGGCGTCTTGAGGTCAATTCCTCGGCTGGCTAAGTCCTCCATCATGACACAAGCAACATTTGCCCTTAGTGTGATGGTAGTGGGGGATTTTAATTTTTTTCAAATTATTCGTAGCCCGGGAATGTTTGTCTTTCTTAAAACAAAGTTTTTTAAAATAATGTAACTATGTAAAATGATTAGATACTGTGTAATATACAGAAAAGAATTAACGCGTCAATCGCGCTAGTTCTCCGTATCAACTCAATCGCCGACGAGGGCTTCCGGGGGGTAAGTGCCGCCATTTTCCATTTATGACATTATTTTTAGTTTAGTCCTCGGAAAACATTACGAATATAAGTGTATCACTTGTACCAAATTAAAAAACGTGTTTCATTAGAGAATTAACCCTATAAAATTAATTATGGAGAACAAAAAAAACCTTTATTTTGTTTATTTTCTTGAAATTTACGTTACCGCTAATTTTAATTTTAAAAATCACAGCCTTAAGGTACATATTTATACTATAAACCTTAAATATGTTTTAGGTTTATATAATTTTTTTTTATAAAACAACGTACACGTTTAGAAAAACATTTTATGAGGATCGATAGTAGTCAAATTGAGAAATGATTATTCTCTAGATGTAAAAAAATAATAATTGGTCTTTTAAGGTTAAAAAAGATTTACAATACAAGTCCGAATAAAAATAAAAATCTTTAGATACAAAATAGTATATACAGTTTAGACTGAAAAAGGTTTTTTTTCTATTTGAAATGCAGAATCATAAATTTATAAACGGTAATATAGAAAATGTATGTATACTGTGTCCTATGTATATATTTAAAAATAAGTAGTGTAAACAAAGTTGTACTAGTTAATTTATTGATGATGACGCCATAAAGTGAATAAAAATCTATTGAAGAAAATAAAATAAAAATTTCTTTAGCGTTTTCATTTACTTTTTAAACCATTCAGTCAAACATATCCACCTGAATCGAAATTCATAGGAAATTGACATTCCGATCGAAGTAATATTTATGATTAACTTTTCAAATATCCTTATGCTGAATCCACGGAAGATCATTTCTGGGATATTGTAAAATAGGGTGGTTTTGATATTTAATAAAATGGATGAGGTACAGTAAATTATTACAGGTTTTTTTACGAACATGTGTAACAATAAATCGCTGATCTAACAATACGGTGGCTGTATTAATAGCCAATTGCATAAATTAGCAATGTTATGTATGTAAATGAAATTCTGAATTGCTATGTGTGAATTATTAATTTTCAATATGGTCATACTCACCCACCCCGAGATATTCCTCCCAACCGGAGGGAGGGAGGGGGTGGAAGCAATATATGAGTCTTGAGGGTAGATTGAATACTTCTCGGAAGGGTGGAGGATCCCCTAATAATATATTAAAACTTCATGCACTGTATAGTGGATTCGTATCCGGTTTATTGGAAGAGAGCCTTTGTTCAATTTTCTCCGATCAAATTAAATATTAAATCGTATGTCTTCTGAACCAGGACGAAATTTACAACATTACCATAAGGCTTTTCAGTCTCTTGTTGGAATCAAATTTCTTTTCTTCTGATATTAATAAAGATAAAAACATTAATTCTTCGGAAGATTTACGGTTAAATAAATTAATTAAAAATTACTTTGAATTCACTACTTTATTAATATACACATATCTACATGTTACGAAAGCGATGCTTTCTTCATCAGGAATATATAAAATAGTAAAAAATAATAATATCGAGTATAGATAAATGATAAACATAGAACACACTAATGTAAGAATACTGTATAATGTATTCTGTATATTACTGATGAGGAAAGCATCGCTTTCGAAACATGTAGATATGTAGTATATATTACGCTATATATATAAATAAAATAATGTTGTTCAACACATTCTGCACATCACTGTATACGTCAGAACTGTGGTTGCATTATACTGCATCCCAATGGCAAAAGATAAAGGTCACCTACAATAATGCATATGGCCAACTATTCCGTCTACCGAGATACAGCAGTGTTACAGAAATGTTCCCGGAAGGACGAGTGCACTCTTTCGGGGCACTTCGCCGCCACCGCATGGGAAGCCTATGGTGCAGAGTATGCCAATCCAAGAATACCATCATTACTGATACGGCTACATGGAGGGAGTCTCCCTCGATGTCCTTTGGAAACGGGAAACCATAAAATATTAACCATGAACTTGTTATTTTTTTCTTTTCTCTCTTAGGGAATGAACTTATTTTGCATATTTTACTGACTAATCTTTTTCTAGGTTTTTCTTTCCTTTTTTTCTTCCTCTTATTTTACGTACCTATTGTTATGTATTTGTTTGTATTATTATCACCTATGGAGCGTATTGCATTGCACTACCCCCGCACACCTTCTGTAATAAGGAACTATTATTATTATTATTACATCTTTAAAAAAACGGTTTTTGGGTTCTCAATACCCTTTTCATTGGTGTGAACGAACATCACATTTTCATAAAACTGCGGATCTCCAGTGACTCCACGTAATTCTTAGAAAACGAATCGATCGGAATTTTCAATATCCTTTTTTATTGCGAGCATTTCCACGCGAGATGGTCAGGAGAGAGATCTCATCGTATTAAACTGAAGTATCAGCTTAAATTTGAAAAATGTTTGGATGTTTTAGTATTAGATTTTCATATGATAGAGGGTGGCCACGGCCAGTTGCCGCGCGGCGATGGGATGTGGGCTATGGAATATTGAATATTTGATGGAACGGCTGAGCGTGCCACCGAATACAGAAATTATTAAAAAAGAGAAAAATGCTCGTTCTCGATTTCAAGATTATTATGGTCCGCAAGATGTTCAATGTTCATGGTATCCATTACTATGAACTGTTAATATAACCGGAGGGCTGAACTAGGAATTAAAAAATAATTTAAATAAAACAAAAAATATGGATTTGTTGGCTACGCGGTCACTCTACTTAAACATTACCTCACTAACTAACTTACCATCACACCGTTTCCCCGTAGGGGTAGGCAGAGAGGATTCTTTCTCCATTTTCAGGCTATCGAGAAGGAGATTGTATATATATGAGTATACACCCTCATGGCCTATGTTTCTTTCACTACTTTCAGTCTTCACTGTATTCGTGTACAATTTATTATGTTGTTTTGTGTAGTGTTCGTGTACTTGTTAAGTTTTTATAAATACTGTGTTCGTGTGTATAAGTCCATTTTTTATTTTCTAGATTAATAGGCATATATTATATTCGTACACTTTTCTGATTTTCAGCAAGTTCATTTCTTAGTATCGCTTTTTTGTAGGGGTGTAGACATCTAGTAGAAACCTAGAGGTTAAAATTGAAAAGTTTTCAATTACTTTATTCTGTATTATTTGTAATTCGTTCAAGTATGTAATGTGTGTTTCCCCATATTTCTATTAGGTAATTTAGGTGGGATTGGATTAAACTAAAGTATCGGCCCCTATTAACGTACGCCGGTAGAAGATGAGCTATTCTACCAAATACACCAATTAGTGGGTGATTTTTTCTTTTAGTTTTTGTATGTGTTGTTTAAAGGACAGTTGTTTATCAATATACAGGGCGACATCATAAATCAGACACACATCCTCTGGACAAAAACACTACAGACACCAGGCTATTAAGCTTTTCAATTCACAATGTACTGATATTTCAGTTAGAACGTCATTATTGATAAAAAAATGGAATGTAGTTCCATATTATATTTTTACCATATTTTTTAGTCAAATTGTATTTTTTTTTGTTTTCAAATTGTATAAAATGCATATTGTTATATTTTCAAAATGAGAAAACACTCGAAAAATTATTGAAAAAACGCTTTATTTAATCATCTTTTACCTCGATTATTTTCGATCCAAATTGTGCATATTACTAATCTAAGTTGTATTTATATTATTATTTTTATGTTTCCCACTGTTCTAAATCTATTTACCCTTGACAAATGTCCCCCACATCACTGATGAACTGCTTACGTGGAGGACAATATGCTATTTATTTTAATAAAATAAAACCCTGCTTAGTAAAATAATTTAAAAAAATGTATGGATACCTAAAATCACTTTAAAAAAGTAAACTCATCGTATTTTCAGTATCAATTCAAAAACACAATATTTAAATAATCAAATGTACAAATAAAAATTTCAAAAAGTACACAGTTAGCCCACAAAATACATATATATAATTGGGAAGTTTAATTTAAGTGCGTTGAATTTAAGCTCAGATTATAAAATATATTCTATGATCTGAGGTTCAAAGTAGTCGTTTAAAGTGTAGTGACATTTGTTCAGGAGGAATGTTTTTAGTGATGATTTAAATAGAAGTAGATTGTGTGTTTGTTTGATGTTACGTGGAAGGTTGTGATATACTTTAATTGCCATTTAGTAAGGTCCTTTTTGACAAATCGTTTTGTTGCCTTGTGGTATTGGTAGGTTTTCTGTGAATCTTGTCATGTGTTTATCTGTTAAGTATCAATCATTGAATCCATGAAGTGAAATCTACCGTATCTAAAGTGAGAATCCTTAAAGACACAAACATTCCTTTGTTAAAGGAGTTAATTGTTAAACACTTGGAAAAATTCTACGCCAGTTTAGCCGGACATTAAAACCCATTCATTTATGCTGAGAAATTATGAGAAAGTAAATTTTAAACAAACAAAAAAATCAAAAATAATCATCTGTAAAGAGTAAAATATGTCCCAAGTCGCAGTCCAGTATTAAGTTTTATTAAATGTTTTTGTGTTTAATTCGTAGAACTCCATTTAATTTTTTAAAAATTTAATACAAATCAAATTTAATAATGTTATTATTAAGTTCTGCAAGTATTTTTAGTTGTTATTATTGTGACAGCTGTTTCGGCGTTTAAGGCCATTTTCAAACTGTGGTTAATCCACATTGCGACGACTTATTTATATGATTTAATTTACCCCACTCCTTTAAAATTTGGATGGATGGGTAATGATTTATTATCGGTAAAACCGATTTAGTTAGAAAGCAATTGTAATTCTGAATTCTGTGAGGTTTTCACATTTATAATGTCTCTACTCGTATTTAACTGACAATGTTTTCTTAATTGATTTATTTAAATGTGTTGTATTGTTTTGATAATGTGAACATACTGAGAAGCGGTGAGTATATAATTTTCCTTACTTTATTAATTAATGTTATATTAGGGTCGTTAGTTCGTTTGTTAATTTCTAATTGTTCAAGTAATTTTAATCTTAGGCCCTTTCTTTCTATATGTAAGGGTTTAGGCTTGTTGTTGTCAAGCGGGACGTGATTATTTACTAAAAGATGATCTGCGGATTTTGAAGAAGTGCTTTTATTTTTATAACATCTTATATGTTTAATCACTGTAGAAAATAATTTTCACATAACCTAAATGAAAGACGAAACCGGACAAAAGGACAGAAACTAAAAATATTTCAGTCGCATCTGGGACTCGAACCCAGGTCCTCTGCCTATCCGGGGCAACGCTCAACCGACTTAGCTAATGAGACAAGTTCAATTTGTGTCATCTTTATCGATATCATATCTCAAATTCAAGATTTGTGAATATTATCTTACATTTTTTATCTCATATTATTGGCAGCTATTTTCTTCTGACATCAATTAAGAAAACATTGTCAGTTAAATACGAGTAAAAACACATTATAAAGGTGAAAACCTCACAGAATTCAGAATTTTAATTACTTTCTAACTAAATCGGTTTTACCGATAATAAATCATTACCCATCCATACAAATTTTAAAGGAGTGGGGGTAAATTAAATCATATAAATAAGTCGTCGCAATGTGGATTAACGACAGTTTGAAGTTAATCGATATATACTAGTGTTTCATTCAATAATTACGCGGGTTTGCGATAAGCCGACGTAGCTCAATGGTAGAGCATCTGACCGGATATTAGAAGGGTGTGGGTTCGAGTCCTGCCAGCGACATTTATCTTTGCTCGGAAGGTTTTTTCAATTTGGATGAGTGTTTCAGGCTAATAATTATTGTTTATAAAAATAATTGTTACCCTTTGCGCTATGCACAAAAATCTTGTCTTAAAAACTTTAGTTTATCAATTAATAAATATTTGACAAGTCAAAACATTTTTCACCAATAAAATGAAGACATAATTTGTCTCGACGCCACTTAGTGAGGCATTTAGCCGTTACAAGCCTTCCTCATACCAATAAAGTTGGTTGTTTACAGGTGAAATATAATAAAAAACCGTAATTATTGAATGAAACACTAGTATATATTGATTAACTTGGCGGGTTTGCGATAAGCCGACGTAGCTCAATGGTAGAGCATCTGACCGGATATTAGAAGGGTGTGGGTTCGAGTCTTGCTGGCGACATTTATCTTTGCTCGGAAGGTTTTTTCAATTTGGATGAGTGTTTCAGGCTAATAATTATTGTTTATAAAAAAAATTAAATTAAATTTTCTTGCGACCATAAATTTAATAAATATAAGAATTAATTAAAAATTACTTTGTAATCACCACTTTATGAATATTTACATATCAACATATTTCGAAAGCGATGCTTTCCTTATCAGGAATATGCAGAAAACTAAAAAATAATAGTGTCAAGTGTAGACAAATGATAAACATACAACACAATAATGTAAGAATAGACAAATTATAAAAATAAACAAAAATTGATTAAAGTAGGTAATAATTAATAAAAAATATTATTAAAAAATTACTATAAAAGATTGTATAACTAATTTATATTATAAACTAAAAAAATACATTTTTATTTTTAATATTAATATGAAAATAAAGACAAGAGATAGATAGCTATTAAAAAAATTATTATTAATTATATTTAATAGACTATAAACACTTTTTAGATTTTTGAAATTTCAAATTTGTCTAATTGTAAACCAGTTATATTTGCATATAATACCCCACTAATGCTTCAATAGATAATTTAATTCGTAATTATGTTGGAGTCATTATTTAGAAACTCTGAACACAAATAATATACCATAATGTCCAAGTCCAAATTGAGAAGGTAAAAAAAAATGTTCATATTTCACAATAAAAAGAAACGTATAAAACAAATTACTGAACAATGCCGTATTTTTTATAGAATTTATTCCGTAAAAAGGTATACTTTCTCTACCATGTCATCAACGACGTTATGTCAAAATGATGAACATCATAATTTTTTTACCTTTGTTGGTGTAGACATAAGATATAATATAACAGGTGATTACTTTCCTTGAAAATTTCTTAAACTTGACTCAAAGGTTGTCAAGACACAATCCATTTTTAATACTTACTTACCCTCCACAATAATAATTGCACCCCCAACCAAAGGATCATTGTATGCCTCACCGCGCCCCGAGCACAGAGCACCGAGCACCGAGCACTAGCACCGAGCTGAGGGTATAATGGCCAACTATTTGCGTATGCCGGGGTTGTAATATCATCCCCATCTGATAAGTTGAGTAGCACAGATCTTCAATATCTTGCAATATTGGCTGGCCATAAATCAAATATATTTGAAGGCAGCTCCGGCTCGCGAGTAGTCGGGGTAGCGGCGTCCCTCTTTAATCAATGGCCCTATCCGGGGTGGGAGGGAGACAGAGCGAAGGTTCTTTGCTATAATTCAAAGTAGCTGACAGAACGAAACAGCTTCGATGTAAGATTCATATTAAATTTTTCCAATTTTACTATTGGAATACAATGTGTGGATTTTGGAGTGTGATGATTTATTGCCGAATCATGAGATTATAAACGATTTTAAAAACTTATTATTTTTATAGAAACTGCACGTTTTGAACAGGTTAAAAAATGAATTAATTTGCAATAACTCTGTAGAAGAGTGGTAAACTCCTTTGCTTTGAGTCCAAAGGTCGTTGGATTGGAACAAGGCGTTGCAAAATAATATGTCCAAATAAAATAATACGTTACTAACTAACCAATTAACCATCACCTCGTTTCACCGCAAGGGTGGGTATAGAGGAAAGATCGCCAAACAACTCGATCTTGGTATACACTTCTTGCTTCATTCACATTCGTACATCGCATCATAAATTATCTTTTGTTATTTCGACTTCTGACATGGCCTGACTAAAGTATTTCATTCAGTTGAACCTGCCATGTCTTCCTCGAGCGTTTCCGACTTCGTCTTCCATTCACATTCGCGTCACATATTCTCCTTACAGTCCTTTCTTTGTTCTTTCGCTGTACATGCCTAAACCATCAAAACGTCCATTTCGTAATCTTACTCATTACGCTTACATCAGTCTTGAATTCTTTACGAATCTCAACATTTTTCACACGATTATATATGATTTCACAACACATTCGCCTCAGAGATCGCATTTCTACGAATAATAGGTTAAATTTGCTGAAATGACTACAGTTATACGAGTATATATATATTTTTTTTAATTTAAAGTAAGTCAATTGTCATAATATATTGTAATCATTAAGTTTTGAAAGTATTTTTATTTTTTATTTATTATTATTGTGACAGCTGTTTCGGTAAAATTATAATTAATATCAATAAATCATTTCCAATACAATAAAAATTTAATTTGGGTGGTGGTAAATAAAATCATATAAGTCATCTCAATGTGGCCTAACTACAGTTTGAAAATGGCTTTGAACGCCGAAACAGCTGTGACAATAATGAAAAAAAAACTATTAAGGGGCTATTTCACCATCATCTCAATAGCGCTATGTGTAGGATAGAAATATATTTGCATTTCACTTACTCTTAATAGTGCCATTGAGAGTAAGTGAAAGGCAAATATATTTCTATCCTTCACATAGCGCTATTGAGATGATGGTGAAATAGCCCCTTAATGTGATGTGATTAAGTACATATATATTTTTTAATTAAATGGAGTTATACTTGGCGTCGTGTACAGGGCTGGCAGATTCTTCAATAGTGATCAACTGCTAATCCTATACAAATCTTAAGTATGTCCAACAATTGAATTTGGAAGTCACCTCTGGGCTGGAGCTCCCAAATACTTGATAAACCTGCTTGATTCTGTGTTCGTCTGATTGATAACAGGCCGACTGTTCTAGAGATATGTCAATGCAGCCTGCTCGAAGGAGCTAGCAGCGTTAATCCCCTCCGCGCCGGTGCACGTGCGTGAAACTAACATTGAAAAAAAAACGAAATGTACTGGTATTTATGTTTGAACGTGATTATTGATAATAAAGGACTGGAGTTGCTTATTTTGCCACGCAGTTAGTCTAAATACACTTTTTTTAACTATTTATGTGTTGTATTAAATCCTCCATAAATAGAAATAAAAAGACGAGTTGAAAGGCACCCATCGGATTTTTCGACCATCACTCAAAAGTCCTCCGGTCATAGATTTCATCATCATAAAGGTTCAATCAAATCCCGTCCAAGAATAATAGTGATTGAATAAGTGAAAGGGTGCGTCCAGGGGGGTGGGAGGGTGGGAGTAACGCCACCCCCCGCGGAGAGTGGGACGGGTTTGGTGGTAGGTCGGTGTAAGTAGGGAGACGGGTGGATGGTAAAGTGGGTGGAACGGGTCGGAGAGAATGGAAAGCGACTTCCGGTGGGCGCGCGCAGGAAATTAAAAAGTCCGGAACGGTTGCAAAACTTTCGCACTAGTTTTTCATTAAGGACTTTTTCGATACTTGTGCGTGTTTGCATTAGCTTAATCGGAAACTTAATTAAATGCAAAGAAACATGCCTTTTGTTTATGATCTTGGTGGTTGGTTTTGTTTGTTTATTAGATACATTAACGCTACGGACGATATTTTGGTCGGTGAAAAAATCTCCAAAATATTATATTTAATGCATTCTTGGTACCTATCTGATTTATCCGATGATCACGCTATTTTCATTCACTAAGCGAGCGCGGCCAGGTCCGGGTGTCGTGATGTCGATTGTTTTATGAAACTTAACTCAATTGCTTTCCAGCTGTCAGGTCATAATGAACACTGGTAACTACAAAAAAAAACAATAACAAAAAATGCCTACACAAAACATTGTTAACTAAATAAAGAAAAGGTAAACTAAAGTTACGTAGAGGTATAAAGGTTTCATTTTAATTTTTTATTTATTACTTGTAGTACCAGTGGAGGAAAGTCATGAGGTAGTGATGTATTACCCCTACCCCGATCCCTACCCCCACCCCAAATCTCATGTAGACAGTGACCTTACTCTTGTTTTTAAGGTCAAGTATCAAAATTTCACGAGGCTCGGAATAAAACTGTAGATTTTTATACAAAACAAACAAACACCACCCAGGACATTCTTCTTCATATTATAATAATAGGTAGATAGAAGACACGAAATGCGTGAAATTCTATTGTTTGTTTGTCGAATAATACAAATATTTTCTTATTGTTGAAAGATTGTTGAAAGATTCAGTAACAAATTCATTAAAGTGTGTTGACAGACCGATACTTGAGTGAAGGGGAATACCGCGCCTCCAAGCTAAAGGAAGTGGAGGAGGACAGCAAGAGACCTTTAAGAGTTATACTGTCCATGATGACGACGATGAAGAAAGATTGAACTAAATATTAAATGAAATATCTCGGTTACGTCTTTGATCCCAAACTAACGTTCTCGGACCACATATCATGGCTCACTCCAGCTTGCTACAAATTCCTGGGGTTTATCATCAGAACAGCTTTATGACCCGGATGCATGCTCGAGATAGGCATGCTCGACGGCATTGTAAGAAGTAAGCTGGAGTACGCTAGCGGGGTATGGACTCCGCATCGAACTAAATATATAAATACGCTGTAACAAAACCAGAAAAAATCCTCAAATAATATATGCGGATGCATGAAACTTACCCGAGGTTTGCACCATATGGACATACTTGAGGCAACACATAGAATTAACCTAGAAACCAGACGTTACGCAAATCTTGCAATACTTAGTGGCCCATTCTTTTTGGAATGCAATGGCTTATACGTGTCAGAAAATTTTAGCCGTAGTCTTCGCCACGACTTGTTCAAGATACCACATCGCAGAACAGATGTTCCAGCACAGCATAGCATGGCAAGAGCAATGGTAATAATAATAATAAGAGTAAATTTCTATAGCGCAGTTTTGTGAAGTTTCACCACAAGTGCGCTTTATACTAACTAACCTAACCTAATATAATTGTAAAATAACAGATATACTACATAGTATATCTGTTATTATAATATATATATATACATGCAAATTAAGACTATGACATAAAATATTCATGAGCAGGTATTATAATAGTGCTATAGAATGAGATTTCTAAAACAGTAGAAATATTTCGTTTATATTTAAAGAGCCTTAAAACATTTTGTATATCTAACTTTTCAAATGTTGAGAACATTAAAATAAAAAAAATCTACCACTGTAAATGTTAATTTGTAGTACAATAAAAAAAATATACTAAAAAAATCCCTTTTACTGCAGTTAAAAAATAGTTTTAGTAGAAAAAAAAAATTCATTCATTCAAAAGTTTAATTTAATTAGCCAGCATACCCGCGATGGGTGGTTTAATGTACACCCATTGATGCGAGATTTATTAAATTTCTAACATAAAAGACTATTTCCCGCTTCCTTTTCTATCCACTTCCTGTTGGCGAAACTACCCCCCTCCCCCGCGGACACTTCCATTATTAAAAAAGTCCAGCCATGGGGAGGAGGGGGTAGGGGGGAAGCGGGGCAAAGCGGGACGCGCGACTTTTTTAATTAAAAATTACGAAATTGATATAAAACTCGAAGCGATATATGCTGTCAACACGCGCCAGCGTAATGACCGGGCCGTTAAATTAAATTTTGATTTACAATATTAAAAAAGTTTTGTTCGCGACGTCGGGGTAGGTGGGGATGAGAGGCAGGGGGTTGGGGTGGGTTTACTACGGCGGGTAGGCACTATACGGAGGGAGTCAGTAAACAAACACTATCCTTGGAACTTTCTACGTGCTTGTCTAATTAATTATCGTCGTTCCATCACCGTTTTTATATTCAAGTTGATTATTTATCTTTATCATCATTGAATGGTAGAAAAGTCTAGGCACAACAGGCAAGGTTCTTTAGAATCAGAATCTACAACTGTACTACAATTTTTTTTGTACGTTTTCAACATTTGACCCCTCATGGGTGGCGTTTTTCCAAGGCAACATAACCCGACACCTAATACACACACCATGTAAGTCAGTGCTTCCCAAAAACTTTCGATTCGTGGCGCCGTTGCTAAATCTAGGTCTTTCATGTGTCAGTTTTGAAAAGTTCACTTTGCGAAATAGCGGCAGCCGATGATTTAAAATACATAAAATAAATTCATTTGAATAAAATCTCAAACAAAACTTAACGTCTTACGTTTAATGAAGGACTAATCGTACCTATCCATATAAATAAATCGTTGACATACAAGATAAAATGACCAACTTCAAAATCAATAATTTATTTATTTATTTAATAGCAACGGTATAAATATACCATACACAATAATTACATGTCACAGTTAACTACAAGCATAATAATATAGCACAAATCATTTTAAAAGGTAAATATTAAATGGAGCATTAGAGTATATGAAGAATGTTCACGAAGGATATAAAAGTAAAAGATATGCGTACATATAAAATATATAGTAAACTTAAGTTGTATTAATATTTATTGAACGGATATGATGGTATAGCCTTCTTGTACTTACCTTACATGCAGTTAAATAGATCCGTAATCTGTGTTTGTAATGCTCAGTGTTGGTCTTGTTACATTTAACATAATGTTCGGGAAAGCAATTTTTGTGTTTTTTCTGGAGATTAATTGCATCCCCCTACCAGGTACCAAGTAGGTATGTGGTAATTATGTAATATATGGCCGATACTGTTAACTTCAAGATAAAGTATAAAAATTAAAAATAAATACATATGTACGTTCATAATCAAAAATCTGTAAAAGTGTGCAAATAGTCATTTTTTTTACATTTTTGACAGACCCTATTAATTTTTCAAAAATGACATCTACTGACAACTAAAATTGACCAACTGTCACTTGGTCAATATGTGAAGTTTTTTGTAACTTTAACTTACAAGTAAAAGTGAATCTGTGAGTTGGTTAGTTTGGCTTTTCAAAAATATGTGAGGTTCCATCAAATGGTCATATTTTTTAAAAGCTAAAAGCTTTTTGTAGTGTCCTACCAACGGAGTATTTGTACCAGACAGGAATTATGCTTATACTGTACCCAGTCAATAATCTCAATTTCATAATTTTTGCAGATGGTCACTTTTACTTGTATAACGATGAAATATGGACAAAGAACGCTAGACTGGAATGTACCTAATTGCTTAGCTATGTTACCCTTCTCTTGTGGATTCCATGCCCAAATGCTCGCAATCGTCTGGAGCCAGTGAGACTATGGTATCCCCAATTGGGGTTTGCTGTAAGGCTGAAGGTATTGAGAAGGGGAAGGAGATGGGGAAGAAGGAAGGTTGGGTATATATTTGCCTATTCAGATCTTGTCACCAAATACGGCTAAAGCCATTTCAAGAAACGTTTCGATTCTGAATGGTGGTCTTTCACTAGGTCGATACTGACAGAATCTAACACTCTTTACTTTGCCTATATTATATATACTATGTTCACGGAGGGGCGAGTTTCCGGTGTTCCTTATAAGATCCAGGGTAGCTCTAATTAGGGAATAAACAGCTCTGTGAATATCCTCATCATAGAGGCCCGCCTCAGTCCAGCCTCCAGCATCGACGCGTACTGGGGAAATATATTGGGCCCTCATAATTTAAATGCCGCAGCACCTTAAACGCTTTATTTTCATATACTCATTTTTTAATATTCTTTTTTTATGTGTCATTCACCCACAATCTTATTATTATTTTATTTTTAAAATTTAATTTTAATTTTAAACTATTCTACTTATGTTTTGTATGGAATGTGCGGGACTGTACTGACCTCCCTAAATACCAGAATAAACATTTGTTATTATGATGATTATTATTATCATAAAAAAATTTAAATGTACACATGTAAAATCGAATGTGTTGAAGACTTGGCTTGCAGAAAGAATTAGTTTGTATTAGACTATCTCAAAGAAACTATTCCTATCTGCATACATTTTTCTATATTAAATTATATATTTTTAGATTGTACCGCTTATCATATGTATATTTCTTTTTATCACATCTACCACCTAGTTCTTGGTTGATATTCTAAAAGGCTTATTATTTTCATGTTTTAATATGACTATTATTTTATATTATATGTACGTATGTGTATAAATATGAATGAATGTGTGCATATGTCTGTATATATGCATGCATATTTTAATCTACCCTAACTTCACAAATTAACAAAAAAAGTATTTAATTTTTTAATAAATGCAAAATCAAGTTATGGCGTCATTTTCAATAAAATGAATAGGAAATGTTTTGTTTCAACCACCACTTAATATATTATTATCGACGTGTTTCGGAAACAAAGCTTGCTTCATCAGGATATACAGCATACTGTGAAATAAATGTAGGAAAGTAATAACGTAGTAATAGATAAATCACACACATAAATAATAGTTAACAATAAGTGATGAAAAAGTAAAAACTATATATTTTTAAATATATTATTATTACATAAATTGTACTGAACAACGGTTATAAACAGAATTAATAGATAATATGTTAAACAAACATTTTGGAAACCAGTGATTTAAATTATTAAAGTAGTCTAATATACTCGGTTGTTCTCTCATAGACCACTTTCAAGGACAATATAAAAAAACTTGCTAACTATTTCCAACTATACATATTTTTTTAAGAAACTTTTTCTATTTCAATCAGGTTTATTTAAGTCCATTTTTAATTCCCAACATGTTTTATATATAAATAATGTTGATGTGGTTACGTGAAAAGATTTTTGTCCCCTTTTAAAAAAGATTAATAAATACTTTTTATTCATAGAACAAATTAATTTAATATACTCGTATATAGCATCTATTCTAAATTTAAAATGTAGACTGTTTTAAGAATCCGTTCAATTTAAAATTCAAAGGACAATCGTGCTCGAGTTATTTATTGAATAACTGTTTCTGTAAGAAATGAGAATTATTGGACCACTAACAGAAACATCTGTACTATCCTCCCAAAAGGATTCGGAGCACATCTGAGAGATGTGCTCTATTCTATTAAGAAAATAGATGATAAAATTCCACGGCCACTCCTCAAGCAAAGAATCCACGGCTCTGCAATCCCATTATGTTGTCACTGTCTACTTGCACCCCTATACATCACAGTTAAGGTCCTGATATTGATATTGGGTATTACGTCGCCCTTAACCCCTTGGCTCCGAAACTTCTTAATACGTTTCTCGTGACGGCGGCGCGGAGCGGGGGGGTGAGGGGAAGGCCGGGCTTGATGGACGGCATATTACATTTTAGAAAAGTATTAACTTTGCTACGGGGATTAGAGGCCTTAGTGAAAAAGTTGTTTTTAATTCATTTTTGTGAAAATGTTCAAATAATTAGTTAGCCACCGACAAATTTCACATACGCGTATACGTAGGGACAGGGCAGGAGATGGATAATATTTCACTTTAATATATGTAGGAAATAAGGTTATAATCAAAATGATTTTTTTTTTTATTAAAAAACATTTGTAACTTTTTTCCAATTATTTATTTTCGACCGGACCGATTTCACCCTATCACGGGCATCGTCAGACTGGCACAATTAACTAAATCTGTAGTACATATAACAACGATGTCAGGAGTGAGCCACCCTGCTTTCTAATATTATTTTTATTTATGACTTGAAATTTGTTTTATCGTTCACGGTACTGTTTACTATTATATTTTTAAAAACTACTTTCCGATTGGTTTATTATCCTCTGGAAGAAGGATTATATTGTGTTTGTTTACTGAATCTATGGGTTCTTAAAAAAGTCATTGATGTCAGCTTTTATTTGAACAGATGGTTATTACTGGTTTTGTTTTTTCCTTGTGATTTCCATCTTGTTTGCTAAAATGAATTTTATAGCAGTTTTTGTCCTGCAGTCACATGATCTACGGGTAACCACGTACATTTTAATGAGTCTTTAAAATATTTTATTATGTTATAATAGGTCCAGATCAGGAAATACCTTCTTAGAATTCGCCTTGGATGTCCTGGAAAAATTCCCAGTTAAGTTTTACCCTGGAATTTTTTAAAATATGTTTCTTATTTACATTCATACGTTAAATATTATTGCTGCATACATGTAAGGTTACATTACAATGAATATATTAGAGGAGAGTCAGCCTTTTTCTTTAATTGATTATTCATTACGTACTTTTCTTCTAATTTGCTTATTAGTCTATTAATTACTAATGATTCTATTTTTTTGATTCCATATTGCACAAATATAATATTGTAGCATCTGTGTATTTATGAAACGAACGGTATAATCATTGTAATTAATAAAGAACCACTGAGTTGATCGCATTGGGAGTTCAATTGGAGGATTAAAACAGGGAGAAAAAATACACCCCATCTTTTTCAAAATTTTATTTTTTCCCTACATCTAAAGGGATTACATCATACCACCGCACGAAAGATTAGCGACCTAGCAACAAGAATAAACTAATAAATAAACTAATCAAAATAGAACAATGCCTATTGAAAAATTCCGCGCAAGGTGTTTGATCATTGAACTGAAACACGCATGGACATTTAACAAGAAAAAAAACGCAGCAGCAAATTCACCAATTTTTCGTGTTCTCCAAACATTCAATAATCTTTGTCCCAACTCAAATCTCGACATATATTTTGAGTCCCTACTGTCATTTAAGAAAAGTATTACTCGTAACTTAATCAATGCGCAATCACAACTCTCCACTACATAGCACAATTCAGAAACATACCCATAAATATACACTTGTACACTATACCGTTTTATCTTTACAGTGTAACATATTGTATTAACTCCACATGGTAAAATATATATATATATCTTAACTAACTAACTAACTAACCAAAACGCCGTTTCCCCACAGGGGTAAGCAGAGAGGACGGACCGCCAAGCAACTCGATCTTGGCATACACTTCTTGCTTCATTCAGTTTCATACAGCGTCTCATACATTTTCTTCTGTTATTCCGACTTCTGACATAATAACTATTTATTACTAGTATATATTTTAATATATACATAACTATTAATTTTTCAATCGTATTTTGGAAACCAATCACTCATTTGGTATGAATAAAGTTTTTAAAATATTGCGTATAAATACAACCGGCTTACAATTAGACAAATTTGAAATTTTAGAAATCAGAAAATTGTTAATAGTCAATTAAATATAATTAACAATTTTTTTTTAAAATAGCAATATCTTGGATTTACTTTCAAATTAATATTAATAATAAAAATAGTATTTTTTTTACTTTCTAATATAAATTTGTTATTTAACGTTTTATAATAATTTTTCATAATGTTTTAGATTAATTACTTACCTACTTTAATCAATTTTTGTTTATGTTTATAATTTGTCTGTTCTTAGATTATTGTCCTGTACGTTTTTTTTGTTTAGGGAAATAATTTCCCTCAAGGTCTATATAATCTTTGGGGAAGCTGTGTGGAGGGTCTTTTAGAGGATAGGAAGGAGTGAACTTGGGTCTTGAAGAGAAACCCAGAGGCCGGCAGATCATTCCACAGCCGAGCTGTTGAACACAAGAACGAGTCGTAGAAGCGACCCGTTCTCATGTGACAAATGTCAACCGTATGCAAATGTTGGGCGCGCGTTTGGCGTGTTTACCGACTACGTTTGTCATTTGTCTATAATTGACACTATTATTTTTTAGTATTCTGTATATTACTGATGAGGATATATACTAATAAAGTAGTGATTAAAAAGTATTTTGTATTCATTTATGTATAGAACCACTTACCAGATATTCTATCGATTACCGACGCTTGTTATAATTATCTAAACCTTATTAATTGAACTTCACTCATTTTATATACGGTCGTTTCCAAAACAATAAAAAAATAATAATAAAAAGCGGATAGTGACATATTGTAGCAACCTAATTTGTTGTCAACTTATTGAAAGGCCCGCTTCAGACTAATAATAATGTTTTATTACGTTTTTTTTTATAACAATTGTAAGATGACCTGTTTTAAGTGCAGTTGCGAGGTTTTGGTGTTAAGTCTGTATTTGGTGTTAATATATTTTCTATTTCAAATCTCCCTATGTGACGTATCCAGTGTGTTATTTGATTTTTAAATGTATTATGGTTGTTGTGATTTTTTAACGATAGTGGGATTTTGTTTAGTACCATAGTATAATAAGTTTTTTTGTCCAAATGCTGCTTGTGGTTCCTTGTATGTGTCTTTGACTCTAATACCTGTGATTGTTCTTATTTCTTGTTTTTTGTATTTATTAATGTAAAGTAGTATTATTTTAGAGTAACATTAATGACATAATGTTAAGTTTGTTGAAGATTCCGTGAGTGCTAGTTCTTACAGGGACTTTAAGTATAATTTTCATGGTGGCTTTCTGTGTTCTAATGTGAAAATTAAGAATATTTTCATTAGCACTGGTGTACGAGACGTGTAGGCCCGCACAAGGGACTGTAAATATTTAGCCACCGGCACACAGGAACGCACCACTATTGTGATTCGCTAGTCCTCCTGAGAAAGGCGTTTGGTAGTTTCCAAATGGGGATATCGTCGTCCGGAGCGTACTTGATTTGTAGCACTGGCCAGTATGGTCGATCGCTTGAGGTGGTGTCAGCTGTCATATGAGCGAGGTTTGCTGCATATTCGGGACGGCATTTGCGGCAAGCTCGTGGGTAGGCTGGGTGGTTGTCGGGCTTAGGTTGCGGCATATCCGGGACGGCATTAGGGTCGGACCGGTTGCGGCAATCTCGTAGGTAGGCTGGCTGGCTGTCGGGCTCAGGTTGCGGCATATCCGGGGACGGCATTAGGGTGGGACCAGTTGCGGCAAGCTCGTAGGTAGGCTGGGTAGCTGTCGGGCTCAGGTTGCGGCATATCCGGGGACGGCATCAGGGTCGAACCGGTTGCGACAATCTCGTAGGTAGGCTGGGTAGCCGTCGGGCTCAGGTTGCGGCATATCCGGGGACGGCATCAGGGTCGGACCGGTTGCTGCAAGCTCGTCGGTAGGCTGGGTAGAGTGAAGATCTCTCACTTGATGAAAAGAGCAGTTCGGGTAGAGTGGAGATTTCTCACTTGGTGAGGAGAGTAGGTCCGGGTAGATTGAAAATGGTTGCCGATTTTTTCAGTAGATATGTTGCTTGCTCAGAGTTGTGAGCGAGAATAGCGGCGCGTGCCTATGTGCGAACCATTTTTATAGGGCGCCGGCAATTATTTGCAGGTGTTATGAAATCATTGCATTTTGTTGTGAAATCTTGACTTGGTTATTTACACGTGTTGTTTTGACAACGTTTCAGAGGTCGTTCAACTGACGTGTGAAGTCTTGGCTTGCTCGTATTTTGCTATGGCAATTATTGTTACTTACTCGGATCTGCCTCTATATGACACGTTTTGATACTCGCAGGATTCAACTCGCGGTATTATTGTTTTGTTTACGTTTATGAAAGGCTTGAGTAAATTTATCATATCTACGTTCGATATAACTGGTATGGAATAGAATGGATGCAAAAGGCGCAAAAATCCCTCGCTACGACTCTGCAAGAACCTCCCGGAGAAGTCAGTAGTTATAAAAGTAGTTACCCGCGTCGGCAAACAGAGGCGAGAAGCTACGCAGCGAGACCCACACAAGTACACAATATCTGAATTGAAAAAAGCCCGTCGCATTGGCGTTCTTTATTAACGAAAACACCTTTTGTTACTTGTGGAAAAGTTCGGACTCTGGTATCGCATTACCCCACCTCCCCTGGAGTGACAGCTGAAAGGGCCTGCGTGGGATGGGGTGGGGGTAGAAAAAGGGGAAGAGGAGGAGAGAGGGAGAGGCAGAACCTCCTGTAATGGGATTGTCTTGTAGGGATGATTACAATGGACCACTCTACCCGATAGTGAAGGTGGCTATTGGAGACGGAGGAGAAGGGCGGCTGGGGAAATGAAGACAGAAGGCAGAGGAAGGCACTCAAGTGACGGAATGTAATAGAACGAGTGCTCGTGATTTGAATTGACACATGTGATGTTAATGGGGAGGAGAGGCAATAGGTAATGTAGGCAGCCGACTGGTCTAGATGAAGGCTTAAAACCAGTTACCACCAACCTTGAGAGAATCAAAAATATCTGCAAATTCACCAATTAACTAAGGTCGGGGGGATGGGGTGGCATAAGATGATCTAGGGGTATGATGCCAGTCGACAATTATCGGAAACATGCTTACAATATTACATATACATACGTCACGTTTAGTATTTGTAAAATAAAATTACGTTAATTCAAAAAATTTAATAAACTTATAAACGTAGAAATCCTTCAGGGAAAATATTTTCCTCGGGAAATATGATCTCAGCTTTGGAGATGCTGTGTGGAGGGTTTTTTGTAAGACAAAAGGTCTTAAAGAGACCCACGTTTTGAGGCGTTCTTAGACGATACTTTTTTTCATACCGATCCCCATGCGGCATACATAGAGAAAATCTTTGCTTTACACGATCATTCTTTTTATATTTATAATTTTATACGGATTTGCGCATATAGTTACCATTAAAGGAGAAAGAATATTTTGTGACAATATTTAATCGTCAAAAAATGGCAGCACCTTCACAAAATGTGAAAATTTCATATTTTTTTAAATCTCCGTGAAATTCCCAATTCCGAACTGAAACACGCTTTCACAATCAATTTAAACCCAGTCTAATCTACCTTTAATCTTTCTGAAAATGTTTTTAATTATATTCCTAAATAAATATGCAACATCTCCACAAAACACATAAGATTACAGTTACGTAAAAGAATGACAGAAAAATAAACTGTGACAATGTGTTCGCGTATTATTTACTCGAAGCAAAATGTAAAAAAAAATAATCAAAAATATACTCAAAATCCAGAATTATTGTCTTATCAATATATTAAAAGTAAAAATTTATAAATACGCGAAAATTCCACATAACATACTTACGAAAACAATGATAGATGAAGACAACAGCTGATCACATAATATCCGCCATCTTAAACTGGACGAAAAAATAGTACGCATCCTAATTTTAATCCTTTTTCCATAGAAAAAGACAAACCATGAGCAATCTGGATGAAAAAAGTATCATCTAGGAACACTTTTAGGAGCGAGGAAACACAGAGGCTGGCTAAACATTCCACAGCCAAACTATTGAACACAACGAGTCGTAGAAGCGACCTTCTCTCATGTGACAAATGTTGAGCATGTACAAATTTTGGGAACGCATTTGGCGTGTTACCGACTGTGTACCGGTGCCGAAGGGATCAGTTTTGCTATTTCCTTTGAGCATCATCAATTGAAATACCAGTATAAAAAGACTTCCTTCACTTCCCTGCTCCAAAGATAGCAATACGTTTGTTAATATAGGGAAATCTATCAAAAGAACCGCCCATTTTCGCACAGAGTCAATGGTTATTTCAGGTATTTTTGGGATCCAAATCATAATTCAATACATGGTCAGCAGTTGTGTACTATTAAAGTATCTGCGGGCCCTGTACAGAACGCCCAACTTCTGAGAGGCTGAACTTGACTCTGGCTTCTGCGGAGCCCCCATACCTGAGCTGGTCACTTAAGGTTACATCAAACATATCATATCGGGAAGATTGCTCTTGTTGAAGGAGACTGAATTAGTTTTTAAATAGAGATTAAAAAATCAAAAGTTACAGATAAGTAAATATGCAATATTTTGCTATAGTTACCGCAGAGAATTGGTTTCAATCGTGGTTTAAAGCGCACTTGAAGTGAAACAACACAAAACTGCGCTATATAAATGCTTTGTTATTATTATTATAATCAGTTACCGTTTTATTGTAGTGTGAATATCAAAGCGATAAAAGACGAGTTAAATATGTAGTATTTAATTGCGGTATGCTTTACGATATCATCCTAAGATTAAAGTTTCTTTTTAATAATATAGTATAGAACACTATGGCAGCTAAGAATATTACAATAAGGAATTCCAGTGAAAAATATAATGGAATTAAAAACATGTATTAATATAGATCAGCAAACGCCGATTCTGAATATAAAACTTTTATTATAATATAATTAATTACATATAGAATTTATAAATCGGTATTTAAAAGTGAATAAAAAATCATCTCACCAAAACACCTTGTTATGTTGGTACCATTGCATTTGGAACGTCTGACGTCACGTGCGCATTCTGTTTGTAGATTAGTATGGAGAATTTTATTTTTCGATTTTGTTTTGTATTTTAAATGTGCATGTTTTTAGTTTTGGTGAAATTTAAACTTAATTTTGGTCACTTTAATCTATTTAAATGATGTTCAATATATAAAAAAAACTACTAATAATGAAAGAAATTAGATATAGAGAAAAACAATTATCAATACTAATATTAATATAATGTTAATGCCCAATACTATTATTATTCAGTTAAGAGTTAAAGTTTCTAAAAAGGTACATAATTTTCTAGCTTATGTTTAGTTATGGTTTACTATGAATAGAAAATAAAATATGTACGGTTAAACTCATCCTTCTTTTGACATTTGACATTCTAACCCTCAAACTGATCAAAAGCGATTGGCCATAGATTTAGACCATTTTGGCGGGCTTTGAAAAATTGAAACATTAAAAATTATTTTTACTATGAAAAGTTACTAGCGAAATATACTGGTATTTAAGTTTGAACGTCATTATTAATAAAAAAATGTTTAATTGGACTGGAGACTTATTATACGACATAAAGAGAACAAAATATCTGATGGGTTTGAGCGGTGAATAGATATAATACTGTAGACCATTATTTGATGACACTGATGATTTGTGACTAAAAATCAATGACACCAACCTTATTTACCATCAACTGTACGTGGGACGGAAAAAAATGCTAGAGTTTGTGCACAAAAGCGTATTCTTCTGAAAAATTAACAGGAATAAAAAAACGTATGTCTGCACGTGTAAGTTGAGCTGTAAGTAGCTCTTACAGCTTTTAGGAGACAAGGCGTGATAGGGATAAGAACTCACCTTAGCATAACACAAAGCACACTTTTAAACAGATTAAAGTCGCAGGTTTCTTCCACACCAAACAAAAGGGGTATTAGTGTATTATTTTCTAGATTTAGGGAGGCAACCCTGAAAGTGGGAGGGGGCGGAGTGAAATTTATGTGCACCCCCACTCTTAAAACAATATTGCGTGGAGGGAGGGGTTGGGGGAGGCTGGCGGGCAGGGGTTACGACGGAGTCCCTCTTATATGATTGGATTGCCAGTGACGTAAGGATTTTCGGAGGAAATAAATTCCAAGAGGATCCGTAGATTTATATGAATGTGTACGCAAGGCTACTTGAGTGTATTGATATTTCAATTTTTGCTGGCGATGACCAAACAGTTTTTCGGAGAATTCGGTATGTAAAAGCCTACCAGAATCATTCAAAAAACGACAAAGCACGAGTAAAGTAGGTTAGGTTTTAATAATTTCTTCAAAAGATTGGTATTCACTTTGTGGCGTCATTATTAATAAATGAATTAAAAATAACTTTTTTAATCCCCACCTTATTAATATATATATATCAACATATTTCGAAAGCGAAGGTTTCCTCATCAGGAATATACAGAATACTAAAAAATAATAATATCAAGTATAGATAAATGATAAACATAAAACACAATAATCTAAGAATAGATAAATTATAAACATAAACAAAAATTGATTAGAGTAGGTAATAATCAACCAAAAATATTATAAAACATTGAATAACAAATTTATGTTAGAAATAGAAAAAATAAATTATTTTTTTTATTTATATTAGTATGGAAATAAATTCAAGATATAAGCTACTTTAGAAAAAAAAACATTCGATTGTTCATTAAATTTAATTCACTATTAACGCTTTTTCTGATTTCTAAAATTTCAAATTTGTATAATTGTAAACCGGTTGTATTTGTACGCAAATTTTTAAAATCTTTATTTATATCAAAAGAATGATTGGTTTCCAAATATAGTTGCCAAATTTAGAATAATTATTACTACTTAAACAATTTAGATTATTCACTAAATATAATTATTTTTTGATCTCCCAATTGAAAAAATTGCTGAGGGAGGGAGCGGTTCAAAATCGTGTATGCCCCTCTTTTTGTTTTTTTTTTTTTTGTTTATTTTTATTGATATTTTTTTATCTTATAATGTAAACGTTATAAAATATTTACATATTAATTTAATGATTCATGTTTATATTTTTAAAGATGCATATTAGAAAGCAGAAAGAGAAATAGTTATTTGGATACTGTCTCAAAATGGCTCAAACTGAAATAAATTAGAAAAATTAATAAAACATAAAGTAATAAAAATATCTTTGTTTTAACCACTGCTTTTATATGTAAATATCTATACGTTTCAGAAGCAAAGCTCCCATCATCAGTATAAACAATAATAATTGTAATTAATTTATTAATTTAGACTCCAAAAAAGTCCGAAGAAAAAAGAAAAATAAATGGTTAAAAAACAAAAATACATGAAATAGACAACAAAAGTAACCCAAACGTTTATATAAATTAATAAATCATAAGAAAGAGCGGAAAAATTAAATAACTAATAATTAAAATAATTGAATTACTTCTATTGCACCGTTTTAGTGGGAAAATTACCTAGAGGGTGCTTTAAAAATAATTTATGTAGCCAACCACCTAGACATATAACTAATACCGTACAGCTAAAATTTATCACTAATGACTTACAACTAAGACTTTTTATATATACATATTTTTTATTTATTTATTTAAGGAGAAAATATAGATTCAAACAGTAATATTAAAACAATATACAATATCTGGAGAACTCGCCTGCATCCTAGCTATTTCTCACTGATTCATGTGATACAGATAAATAAACCTTCCAAATAATATTTAGACAAGTTAAGAAATTTAAGATTGTGTTACACGGAAACAATTTGAAAAAGCGCACAGTGTCTAAATAAAATAACAGAAGGTAAATAAACTTTACAAGTAATATTTACAATAATTTAAAGGGAAAAAAAATAATGATAAAAGTAAAAATTGTGTTATACAAAAAAATAATAAAAAAGTACACGGTGGGTAAACACTGTTCGTTGAAGTTTGTTTGTTTAATATTTTTATATGTAAACAGCTTTCAATTTTCCCTTAAAAGTACTGTGTGTGTCAGAGAATATGTCGAAATCCATCAAATAATAAACTCGCACATTCTTCTGATTGGATCCCTGACACCAGCATTTGTGCGCGTCCGGCTAATGTTTATTATTATATACTTATATCTCGCTAACTAACAACTGAGAAGAATAACTAGTGACTTACATGTGTGACTTATAGCTAGTGACTTACAATATAGACCTAAGTATAACTAGTGAGTTAAAACTATATTTTACACACAATACTGCAAAATTACTCACCTGAGTCATTATCGATTCAATGTTGAGCTTCCCAAAAAATGAAGACTTTACAGTAAGAAAAGATTGCTAAAAATACATACATGTGATGGTCATATCCTAAAGCAACCAATGATCATTGACAATCCGATGACATACTGACGAAAGTTTCTCTCTAAGCTCCTTTAAGCTATGAGTAAAATTAAAAGAAAAATACGAATCATTCAAAAGGTTCCATTTCTTAACTCCCGATAAGCTTGCAAGTCATTTCTAGCAAATTTTCCTGAACGATTTGAAAATCTGACCAAGATAAAGGACTTCATGTGACTGAAGCGATCACGAAATTCGAAGTCGCCCCAGTTGCTGTTGTTATCTTTTTCTTTTCTGTGTCTTTTCGGTTACATGTTTCATTTAGAGAGGCTTTATTATTATCTTCAACGATTAAAAATAAATTACAATGAAGTATATGAGCTTAAATAAGGGATTCGAAAATTTTTATATATTTTTTAAAATACCTACATCACTTACAAATGAAAAAAAGGCGCATATATATCAAAAGCAACATGATTTATGTTCTGTGAACATTTATAACCGATAGAATAATTATTGTTGAAGCATTGGTTAATTTAACGCATAGGGGTTTTTGTGACAAAACAGGTGTTTTTGTACCTATGTACGTGAAAAAGCATAGGGATGGGTCAAATTTATCCCCGACCGGCGGTTTGCCGGAGTGCCAGAAGATACTCAAATTATAATTCCGACGTCTCGCAATCCAATCTTGTGTGGTCTGGTAGCTGGTAGGTGTGAGTTGTGTAGACGGGATTGGGGATGAATGCAAATGGCGGCCTGTGCTGACAAAAACCAAACACAGTTCCCGCGCCAATTTTCTCCTGTAGGAAATGGTCCAACAGGGACGGCGAGGGTGAAAGCGGACGTCGGGGCAGAACTAACTTTGGGGCGAAACTGGACGGGAGGAAATTGATGGTGGGGTGAAGGGGGACAATGCAATGTTCTGATGCATCAAAAGATAGGTCACGAGTTGTGTAGTGGGAGGAATTGACCGCCACCTTATCGAGGTATCTGGTATTAAATGTACTTACCCAGGGGTGAAACGTTAAATAATAAATAAATAACATTTCTCTCTTTTGTATCAATATTCGTTAACAGGTGTTAAGTGATAAACTCATGACTTCGTGATATAACAGATACGTAGAAAAAATCAATAGTAAATAATAAAACAGAAATCACAACCAGTACTTAAATGAAAAGAAGATAGATACAGGTCCTCACAAAAAATCGCTTTATTTGTCATTTATACTTAGACTAGTGACGGGTTTGTATTTATTTTTTAATTCCGACCAGCGCGTAGAACCTTAAGAAGGTGTTCTCATTTTTTTTGTGAAAATGTTTTATATTTAAGTGTTAATAACGAGAGTGAAATTATTTTTTTGTTATCTTCAAAAATGACGAAGTTATAAGCTTTCAAATTAAACTTCACGATTCACAATTCAGAACAATTCAAATTTCGAATGGGGGTAATAGATACTGCCGCGCAGGAGATATTTATGGCCGCGCCAGTCATTTTAGTTCAGTGCACAATTAAAAAAATATATATATATCCTCAGCGTGATCTAATTAATGAGATACATTTGTACATTGCGTGAAATCCTATTGCACAAGAAAACCTCATTACAAAAATGAATGTTTGCGTGTTGTACTACGTTGTAATTTTAGAACAACTGCATCGATATGAATTAATTTTCATTTTTAACAATTTATCCCAAGTAACCTTCACCTTTTTGGGAAAGAGCCATTGAGATAAAATTAAGGTATATAAAATGAAACACTCAAAGTTAGAAATAATTTTTAAATTGGTAGATCTAAAAGTGAACTTTTACCAAATACCGTAGAATTATATAATACCCGCAGCTTCTGACATTATCCATGCATTAATTGATATGGCAATATGCTTTACTAGCGCCTACTTAGTGGAATCGGTTATATCATACGTTTTAACAGATTACCTTAGTAACAGTTAGTCATAGTAACTTACATATGACTTTTTTTTAATTTCTCACAATGTATTAAGTAAGCATTTTATTCCTTTTCTAAACCACCAGGCCAAGCGTGACCGTCAAGGCTTATTTGTTAGTACAATCTAAAAACCTCTTCAACGTTTTTTTTCATATATTAACAAAAAACAGGAAAGTTATATGCTGGTCATCTAATATTTATTTTATGAATTGTTGATTTCTATAATTTACTTGGAATATATTTCACAGAAAATCTATTAAAATGTATGAAGAAAAAATAACCGTTCCGCCAAGGCGCGCTGCTAAGGGCGATAGTGTAAAATGGTGCCATTACATTTCAGGAGCTACACGTCTTTTCATTAATAGTATTTTGCTTTTACGTTAGTCTAACTAGACAAGCAATGAAAAATGTTTTTGTTTTAAGCCACTTTTTTTTATTTATATATATTTCTGCCCGAATCCGGTCAAGGTTGGACTTAACCTTCTCCAGGAATGTACACATATAAACTACAATTAAAATAAAGAGATATCATAATGGAATGGATTGGAGATATCAAGCCCCAAAGTGATTGCTTCCTTCGATAAAATAAATACACTTAAGTACAATACAACCTTTGGACAAAGAAGCTCTGAATTTTTAGCTGTAAAATTATACAACAAACTCCCACTTAGTGTCAAAGAAAGTAGTTCAATCAATAATTGCATTAAGTCCAGCAAAGCATGGCTTAAGGAATTAATAGAAGAAGAACTGAATATTATTCTTAAAACAACGCCATAGAACTTACTGGAAATACCCTACCCAAACCTTGAAGTTGAAATATAGAAGTCCCTGAAACCCCTTTATTCATAACCTAGTTCACCTCAGCGCAGGATCTCCTAGTGAGGAAAACTGTGAAAAAAATTCTAAAATATACATGCATTTTTCATATTTATACCTTGTTTAAAATATCAAAATTATGTAGAAATTAAATTTTTTTTAAAAAAAAGTTCATACAAAGGTGCTGGAAGAATGGAGAAATAAATTAAGAGTTTAAAAAAATAAGAGAGTAAGTAACCCTTCTAGGCTTTCCTGCGTTCTGCGCGGCTTATCCATTCTCCAGATTTGTTTTTTTAGTACTTTTTTGATTCACTGCATGGCGTCCCAAATGAAATATTCGGATGATGTATGAATATGTGTTGTGGCTGCGTTGTGTAAAAAATATAAAAAATTCAGGAACTCGTTTACTCGGCATTTTATTGCATATTGAAAACGACACCTCGGGGCCTGTGGGCTGGTGGGTGGGGCGGGGGGAGTGGGGGAATACATCTTAGATTTAAAAGCTCCCCCCGTATAGACCCTGTATTAGCGATCGCCTACTCGCAGCATGCGAACGCAATTATAATAAGTACTAGAGATTACGCGAATTGAAAAAATTAAAGAAAAAAATTACACTGTTGAACCCATATAACTGCGTAGTATCTACCCTAACCAATCACAAGAATAGTTCCATGCATTAAGAGGAACTACTGCGTGCCCTGTTTCATACAAAACTTAATTTTGGATTTGAGGCCAAAGTACCCTGCCTAACTGAATTATATTTTTTTTATGTTAAAAGTATAGTAAATATCTAGTACGGATTAGAATTTTTTTGTTTTTTTTTTGTTTTAAATTATGACATATAGGTCATTAAATTAATCAATTTTTCATGAGGCAACTTTGACAATTATTTGTGGGTTTATGGTAAAAAAAATTGAATTGTCATATTTGCTATTTGAAATGATTACATGAAATAAAATAAAAAAAATAACGAAACATGTTTTTTCTATTCGATATTTTAAATTATGTGTCCCTACGTGAAATGGTCGTTTTTAATCTAAATTTAATTTCATCATAATGCTTATTTCGCATAACACTTAATTTATTTAACTTCTGTATTTCATAATATTTTTTTGTAGACGGGATATAACTTTTTTTTAAATCACCCTTAGCCCAAAAATAATTGATAAATTTGCTTCTGAAATCGCGAAAATTCGATTTCTTTAATCGCCTATATTTTGTAAATTCAAAAACAAAATTAAAATACTTCTAATCCGTACTATATATTTGATACATTTGGTTTAGGTTAGTATTTTGGCTTCAAATCCAAAATTAAGTTTTGTATGAAACAGGCCGCGCAGCCATTCCTCCAGCCATAACAAAAGTTGATATACTTATATCTGCAGGCGTCTTGAGTGGAAATTCGCTACATAAGATATTTTGCAACCACCGTGATAAATAATATTACGATCAGCGTCTACACGCACCCATCCCACACTCCTCAAAAACCATTATTTTACTCCATAAAAATATCAGCTATCTCCAAAGATTGTGAATTCCTTCCCTCTAGGTATTGTACCTCCGCCGCCACTGTGCCACGGGAAATGTAGGTAGTATATTGAGTATCCATTACGCTGATTAGAGCAGACCCGATGATGTACGTACAATGTACAGGCACGGGGCATGGAGTCCAGGGGCGGTGGGTGGGGGAACTATTGCTCTAAGTAATTTTATTATTTCAAGTGGGAAACATAATTCCATGAGTGCTTTATTTATGCGGCTCAATGAATTAAAAATGATATTGAAATTTATATTTTTTGTGGTGATGGTGGCGGCTTTCATCCACTCAACATATCTCTAATTTTGAGTGGATGAAACGTTCTAGAGTTGTTGGGGGATGCCAAGAAAATAAAAGCGGTGTGGGGAAAATTATGAAAAATACGCCTATTCAGATACAGTTACTATATAGTTCTGGATGGTAGTCTAAAACCAGGGGAATACTGAGAGTAACTTCGAATTGAAATTGTTATTATTATGGGCTATTTTAATAACTTGCATTTTGCTCGTTAAGTGGTTACATTTTGGCCGAGAGTCTAGGATCTTACCACTGAACCACAGAGGTATGTCAGCTGTGGCATTATGATTTTTTTTTCAAATTTTTAGGCTTGTAAGTCTTTTAGGCAACGCAACATTTTTCAGAACGCAAGGTCAATGGTGACCGGATAGTAAATGTGTTGACACACACAATTTTCAATGAGATATAAAGTCATTAAAAGTTCGAAAAAAAACTAGCCTGCACACCTAATCCAACCTAACCTAATTATATATATTTTATTTTCATTAAATAAATTTTTTTTTAAAGTTGACTAGGTTGAGTTAGATTAGAATTTCGTGCTAGTTTTTTTGTTTTGTTTTTCTAATTTTAATGACTTTATATCACTTTAAAAAGTGTGCCGATTCATACGTCTATTGAATTGTCATGGAACTATTCAGTCCTCGCACATGGTGTTATCATTCGTTTATAATAAATTGTTAAAAAAATTTAAAACGATCTCTCGGAAAAAAATAGTTTTAAAATTTGAATATTAGCTACTAGTTTATTATAAATGAATTATAACATAATATGCAAGGCTTGAATCTTGATTGGCAAAAGGTGAGAAAAGTGCATCAAACCGGTGACTTTTTGCACGTTAATAATAGTATTTTAAAAATAAACACTGAAGCACTTTCAACACCCCATAATTCTGTTGCCATACTTTCGAACGGACTCTATTCAGACAATTATTCACTGAGCTTAATTCACTTCCTTACGGCATTATTAAGGCTTAAAAGGTTTCTGGAGTGCCGGGAGCTTTGCAAGGAATATCCTAAGAAATTCATGTAGCTTTCGTCCGCCCGAGCTTTGTGTATTGTGTGAGGAGGTAATCGATCTGCTACTAAGTACAATTTATAAGGGGAAATTTTCCGAGCTTTTGCCGGGTTACTTAATAACGTAATCTTACACACAATCTCGGGCCGAGAGGCTAACTCAAAAGCTCTTTGCCGGAGAGCTTTATTGCAGGTACTAAATTGGGCATATTCTTGGAATTGGTGCTTTTGTTTGGCATTGGAGCATTAATTGAGATCACTTTCGTCTGTACCGAAATTCCATAGATTTTTTAAAAAGGATTATCCATATTTCCTCATATGCGACGTCCGAGGAAGACATGGCACGATCAAGTTAATCAAATACTTGATTCGGGCCATGTCAGATGTCGGAATAACAGAAGAGAATGTACGAGACGATGTATGAATGTGAATGAAGCAGGAAGTGTATGCCCAGATCGAGTTGTTTGGCGGTTCGTCCTCTCTGCCTACCCCTGCGGAGAAACGGCGTGATTCTTATTTAGTTATTTAACGTATTATTATAAGTACATTAACTTTTGCCTATTGCAGGCTTGTTATTATAAGTATTCCAAACATTGTTTTTAATGTTAAATTTGTACGAAATTCCTCGACTGTACTTTTAAAATGACATAGGCGTCACCCGATTGGGCAACATTATAAAGCGGGATTTGGAAAAGACATAAGCAAGATATTTGATATTCCGATTCTTGGAAATGCCTGGATTATTTTTTTGGGATAAAATCCGCTTCACAAAAAGTTTTTCTGATGCTGCCGATGTCAACATTAATCAATATTAAAAGTTTCTTTATAAAAAATATTTTAATATATTTCTTTCTTCAATTAATGTAAAATCAATATGTGTTTTGTCATTTAAAAAAAAATGATTTGGAAATATTCTGGTTAATAATAAAATATTATTTATCTAGTAATAAGTTTTCTAAATTTACCAAAAATATTTTGGAAGGAAATCATTGTTTTGATGTAAATAAAGGTTGTAATTTTCTACATATGAATACAACTGGTTTACAATTAGATAAATCGTAAAATTTTAGAAATTAGAAAAGAAGGTTAATAGTCAATTAAATATTTTTAAAAATCTTCTTTTTTTTTAAATAGCCTCCTTTAAATTTATTTTCATCTAAAGACCAATATTCAGAAAACTATTAATAAGAATAATGGTAATAAAAAAACAGTAATTTTACCATTTTTTAGGCTTTGTGTTTCACTTAATTTTGTTTATAATTATTTAACATTTTAAATATTTTTTTTCTATCATTTTTACTTTGTTTATAATTTATCTATTATTACGTTATTATTTTTCTATGTTTATTTATCATTATACTGTATTTCCTGGTGATGGAAGCTTTGCTTCGGAAACATGTTGATATTTGTATAAATACTGCTTAAAAAAAAAATTTCATTGATTTCATATTGAACTATTTTTTAAACATTAGAAAACAATGTTTTGGCTTACCCGTAACATTGTCGGGTTTGTGCATGGCGGGAGGGTCGCGGATCATATCGAAACCTGGGAGCGCTGCATACCCAGCTGGGAACTATATCTGAAACAACGAAAGAAAAACACTTAAAAAAAAAGAAACGTGCAAAATCATCATCATCGGGTTTTTCGGGTACAGTGTTGAAATGAATTTTATTTATTCATTTCTGTTTACTTACCGCAATATTTTATTATAAAGAATGATGTGTATGTACTGTAAATTACAAATGTATTCTAGTGTTTTGTGAACGTCTCACCAGGAGAACCTGCACTGAGGTTTTCGCGTATTTATGATATAATAATTTTGTTAAATGATATGCAATTATGTAAAATAAGAATTAAAAAATATTATTAAAAAGAAAATTAATAATTACATTTGATAATGCTGTTATGTTATATTTAATATTGGATAATTAAGATATGATGACACAAAGTTACCGCTTCATATGAAAATATAAAACTTCATTGTTGATGGGAGGTTTTACAAACTGGGATATTAAAAGATTTTACATGTGATTGTCTGAGGGCTCCAGTACTTGTTCTTTCTTCAAACATATTTTGAAATTGATGCAGCATATTTCTTAATGTATTTTTTTTCAAGTTAGGAACATTCAGTTAGTTAAAATCAGTACTCGTACTTAATGGAATTTTAAGAATAACCTTCACGATTAGTTTCTGGATCTTTGCTAAAGTCTCCAGGCAAGTATTTGTAGCACTACTAAACCAACTGATAATACCATATTCGAGAGATGATTGTACAAGGGCACAGTAAACTTGCGTTAGTTGTTTTCTATTCAGTATATATCTTTATCGTATTAAGTAGGTACCTAAGTAAGCTTAGTATTTAAAAAAAGACATTTCGATTGGATTAGCGCCATCCATCGGGTTGACGACGATTTAATGTTTCATTTTTCAAAAAATTTAATACCACGAGTTGATATGAATGAAAGTCAGGGTGGGGGGAGAGAGGGGGCCCGTGGGGACAGGAATGCGATTGAAAACTGACATCTCGGATTTATTTGACTGAATTTCATCTTCTTTGATTTGATTCCCAATACACAATTGGGTCCTTAAGCCGGAGCTCCACGCTCCAATAATGCTGATCAAAAAATCTTAATAAAAGTCATATAAAACTATCTATCGTTAATACTACAATAAATGAGTGATATAATATGAACATGTATTTAATAATCAAAATCTCTCTAACAGTGAGCTCTGTTGTTAGGGAATTTGCAGGACTCTTTTTATCTGGAACACCAAGAAATCATAAGTTTATTTACATTGGCAAACCCATTTTTTTTTTGCTTACGGTGGGTTTTTCGTTATGATTTGCGAATTTTTTACATCCATTTGAACATCACAAAATATTAAACAAGAAAGCATAGATACATTTTTCATCGTTTTGACAAGAAAAACAGACTCAAATATAGGGTTATTCACAATGATGGACTCAATTTCACACATCTACGAGTATATTACCACTAGATAATTTGTACATTTGGAGCAATGATGTCAGTGGACGACACGCTGAAGTGCTCCTTCCGGATCCTGAAGCCGGCCAACAAGCGCCACCTGGCGTACGTGCAGACCAACACCAACCGTGCCGTCACGCCGCCCAGGGGCGTCACCAAGACAAAGAAGATTTTGAGGGCCCTATGGATAAATCCCCCCGGCCACCATCCTCCCCCGCCGCTCCACCCTTTTAAGAGTATTCTGTGTTATTTATCCTAAAAAATATGGATAATAATTCTTTGTCTTAGCTTAAATACATTATTGAATATAACGGAAACAATCACTCTATCATTTGTATTAGCGTCTTGCAATATATCGTAAGAAATAAATACAGGTAGCTTCTTTTTTCTTCAATTTAACATTAAATTTAGTTTTGATAATTTAACTGCATCTCTTTATATGGTCTATAAATAATGTGTAATGATAGCCTGTCCAAAAAGAGAAAAAAAATGTAAAAAATAATATAATAATAATAATAAATTCGTAGAATAGACGTAATATGAGAATAGGAAGTAGTATTTGTACAGCGCCCCTGAGGTGATTTTTCACAAAAGCGGCGCTGTAGAAATGGTCCGATTATTATTATTATTATTATACTTTGGTATTTTTGATTTGATCTAATTTTTTGTTTTTATTTTTAAAATATGTATTTTCAATATAAACACAAATATTTGTTTTAAACCACTTTTTTTAACATATTGATTGACAGATTTCGGAAGTACACTTCCATCATCAACACAATATGATGATGGAAGTTCAGTTCCATCATCAAGACAATATGATGTATTCTAGCAACGGCGACTATCTTTAAACTGGTCAGTACATACAAAACTAAAAAAAAAAAAAAATTCTTCGGAAACTTTAGGGTTTGGAAACGGTTTATTGTAGAGTGATTTATGCTTCGAAGTATTTAAAAGACAATAAATAGCTGATCCTTGTAGTGCACGATTTTTATTAAATTTTACCGAAGAAATTCCAACTTCGGACTCGATTTACTTGAAAACGAAAAATCAAATCCAAATGATTTATTCCACGAAATCGACTTCAAATATGACGTGCATTCACCAGTTCTCCGCTTGTACCACGAGTCACCGGACACCATGTACAATAATAAAAGAAAAACACTTTAGATTACAAAATCACTAATAGAGGTTAATCGTTATACCTAGCATATTTATGGGCACGGTGGCAAACGGGTATAATTTGGAAAATGAATCCTCCGATTAAGTCAAAATAAAGTTTAAAAATAAACGTTGAACTTCCATTTCATTGAATCGCTTATTTAAACAATAACGTACGGGAGGAGGTTATAATGAACAGTTGTCTACGGGGATTTGTAAGTCAGCGGGCTGTCAATTTGAAGCGAGTAATGGTTGATCCGGCCGCGTAACGGGTAACAAGGCGTCATTAGAGCTAACTCTACCTAACTCGACCTAACACCTCCCAACTACCCTTACCTGGGAGTTGCTCAAATCCATTATCGTGGAAAGGAAACATGAGGTACGTAACATAGAAAGAAAGTAAAAAAAATATAATGGAATAATTAAATGTAAATTCTATTGCATCAAATATCGAGGAGTCAGACTCCGAATCCGAAGGAAGCAGGTTCAAATCCCGGTGTGTAAAAGTAATTTTTATTTTTTTAAATGGTGCTGTTTCACTATTAATTCATTTTAAATAATGTATAGTATATTTACGGACGTTCAAGTATCGCCCTGGTGAAGGACCACCATTCAGAATTGAAACAGTCATCATTAGAAATACATGTATTTTCAAGACAATCGTTAAAAATATTTCGAATTCCCTTTTAAAAAAATATTTACATAATTGGGCAACTTGATTTATAAGTTATAAATACGTTAAAAGGAATGTTATTTCTAATTTCGTAATTGTCAGATTATGGTGGAATTCTATTTTAATATGAATTTTATTAAAAATAAATAAAATCTAATAAAATTTAATAAAATTTAATAAAATTTAATAATATTTAATAAAATTTAATAAAATGTAATCAAATTTTAAAAAATAATCAAATTTAGACAAATTTAACGAAATAGAACAAAATTTAATCAAATTTATTAGTAAAAAAATGTTATCAAAATCACGCATTTTTAGCAGCAGAACACCCAAAAGCTTTTGTATATCAGTTTATCCCACATACCTTACCTACGTTTACTATTGCAGTACGCTATGGAAGTAAGGTAGGGATAGTCGGTGTACGGAACATAACACCCCTTTCCTTTGGACGACTCGGCGGAATCAGGGATCGCTAGTTAGGGGATGGGAGGACGGCGGGCCCAACGCCTCGCGCCTTTTGCAACACGGCGGAAAACTTTAAATCACCACCCCTGCACCCCTAATCCTAACTCTACAGTACAAAGATGCTCCGAGTTCTGGCGACATGTTATTATTAGACACTTTAACATGCATACATGCTTATAGTATGGGTGAATAAGGTTATCTGTGTAGTCGGAGGCGTCGCTGCTGCAGATATTATGGTTTCAAGTATTTATTTCTTATTCATAAAAAGCATTTATTTGGGGCTAAACATAATTATAAATTAAACTAATAAATTGTTTTCGAACCAATACAATATAATATAATAATCAACCAGTTTAGGTAGTACCTTTCCTTCATCAGGACTAAATAAAGAGTGAACTAAAATACAAAATAATAACAGACATACATGACTATTTAAATGTTGGAGTGGGAGCCGACCAAAGGGTAAGGGGTAACTAGGGATGTTTTTTGGGGGTACAAAGAGAATCATTGGAAAAAATATCTAGACGAGGATTATTCGATACATTTGCTTTGTTCGTCTAGAAGATAATTTGAAAATCAGCTCTCAAAAATACCCCTAAAAATCACTTGCAGGTTGCTAACTCATGCAATAACACAAATGATTTTTCTGAAAATTCTCCACGCGTAGATAGGAAAATGTATAAGGTTTCAAAAGACAAAAATTCTCAAACAGTAATCATTTTAATTCCATAGTTAATACGCTGCGGTATTTTAGGTTGAACGTTTAAAATTGCCTTCACCTCTCAAAATATCTGAAAATAGGTACAGTTTGAAACCACTGAAAACAATTTTAAAGGTTTTACCTAAAATTCCAGTACGTATTTCATACGGAATTAAAAAGATTACAGTTTGGGGATTTTTATCTTTTGAAACCTTACACATTTACTTATTATCCGTATAGAATTAACAAATAAATCATTCATAGTATTTTTTAAGTAAAGCGTGAGTAAGTATATAATTATAAAAAAAAGTATAGAGTAATCATTTACGTTTACAAGATAATTTACGTATATTTTAATAACTGAGTACTTAAAAAGAGATGATAAAAAACAAATATTCTGTACGTATACTCCTTGCATTCAGGAAATTATTAAAAAAATCGCGTTAAAATTTAAAGTATTTAAAAAATTTTCGATTTATGTTTTAAAATTGGTTCCATTTTTAATTATGGCTTGAAAAAGTTGAGTGCAAACCGGTTGATATGTTATTTAATTGATCTTTAAAAAACAACGAGCGATACGAAAAATTGTCGGTTGAAAGGTTTTAACGAATTTAACGACTCGCAGAAAAGAGCTGTGATTGCTCTTACCTACTGAGCTATCCTGGTGGAACCCAGAGTCAGCCCCCGCGTCTGGCCTCAAGGTGAGTTAACCCTCCTGCTGACCTTTTACCTGACGGCCAGCTTGGAGCTATCACTTCTTTTACAATTCCTATGATTGTAGTTAACTGTGACATACATTTATTGTTTATGGTATATTTATACCGTTGATGTTAAATAAATATATACTTTTCTGCATGGAAAAAAAAGGTTAATTTTCCCATCATTGCTAATATTCATATGGCATTTTTATTCTGAACCAGTTAAAACATGCATTTTTCAGATGTTAATATAAAATCTATTTTAAAAGATACGATATTAAATTCAATAAGATCCGTAAAGATGTATTGATAAGGTTACTAGGAGCTTGCTCCCTGCGTCAAGTTTAGCGAACAATAGGGATAAAGGGAGATCTGAATATAAAAATGAAATAGAAGATTGTAATGTAAAACGGAGATGGCAATAAGGGTGACCGGATCTCATTATAAGGGAAGTTGCCCAAGAACCTCTGAGGGTCGTTATGAACGTCGTTAAACGTTTTACGATATTCCCATTGTAATTGTCCGTGATCCCTTACATACCCTCTTTCTTACTTTAGTTTTAAGAATAAAACCTTATAAGCATAAATCTTTGAAGATTACGAAATCTTGCTTATGATCATAATATGCTGAGGATATTTGTAAACAAAATACGCTTAAGGCTAAACAAAACGTGATACGCGCTCACAGATGGCGCTAATTCAGACATTTTATAAAAAAATACTTTTAGCACTTCATGCTTTTAAACATTGAGATGATTTTTTTGTTGGCGGGTGTACATGTATATTTTTATTTATTTATTTACTGCTTTTACATAATTTACAAATAATATTGAAACGGTACATATGTATTATAATAGATGATATAAAAAGAAACAACATAATTTAACACTTTATCCAGAGTTAAATAGTTAAAATAACGTAGCTCTACTCGATGAAAAAAGCTGTACTAATGCATGTTTATACTGTAACATTGATGTGCCAAATATATCAACAACATCGAAGCGTTTGTTCCCCAGATGTTGAATCCGTCACATAGGGGAATAATATTGCGACGCTGAAGTTGAATTGTCACAAAAAAGGTAGGTGCTGTCTTGTCCTACCAGGTACATGAAAAACAATCAAATATAGCAGTTCAGGTGTATAAACAACTAACAATCCTAAATAAACATGTTAAATCGCAAATAATTGTATGTTTATACGTTTTTTTAAATTTTATTAATAAAGCATTCTGTTTCCATTGTCATTCGTTCTTTTAGGAAGCAAAGCTAGCAGTCCACAATGGAGTGCTGACACCAACCCTGATGTATGGCAGTGAGGCACGGAACTGGCAGAGGAAGAACGAAAGTAGACTGAATGCTGTAGAAATGAGATCTCTGAGACGAATGTGTGGTAAAACCGTGTATGATCGTGTGAAAAATGTTGAGATTCGTAAAGAATGCAAGGCTGATGTAAGCGTAGTGAGCAAGATTAAGGCCATCCACCGGCTAAAATTCCAACGAAATTACGCGCTCCTTATGCAGGTGGCGACAAGGTTGAAAGTCCCGCTTAACATCGACCGCATCTTTCGATTTACGGAAAAAAACCATCACCAAAATGCTCGTTTTATTCTATTCTGTAAAGCTCAGACATAATTATTGAAATGTTTTACGGTCATATTCTAAAAAACTTAATTTACCACAATGAACAATAGGACAACATCGGAAAAGGGGTTCGTAAGTAGGAGAGTTTGCGTTTTAAACATTTTTTTAATGTCTGATACTTTATTTTTTTCTAGGCTTATAAAAAGACACAACAAAAAAATGAACGGTTATGTTCTATTAGCAGTATTTAATTAAATCGTCTACGATATTTATAGGCCATCAAATTCTCAAACCGAAAACACATGATTTTGCATTACTTCCCATTGCATCGCCTTAAGAAAGAAACGCTTAGATGGTTTGGGCATGTAGAGCGAATGAACGAAGAGAAGAGTGTAAGGAGAATATATGACGCGAATGTGAATGGAAGAAGAAGCCGGGGACGCCCGAGGAAGACATGGCACGATCAAGTGAATCAAATACTCGAGTCGGCCATGTCAGAAGTCGGAATAACAGAAGAGATTGTATGAGGCGTTGTATGAATGTGAATGAAGCAAGAAGTGTATGCCAAGATCGAGTTGTTTAGCGGTCCGTCCTCTGTGCCTACCCCTGCGAGGAAACGGCGTGATGGTTAGTTAGTTAGTTATTAATAAAGTAGATAATCACAGTCTATGCATTCTCAAGAAATACCCATTTTTAAATTTACGTACCTCTATATATTACGTAAATTTTAGAATGGGAATTTACGTATTTACATGCGGAATATGATGTGGAATTAATTGTAATTGTAAGTTTAAAGCTCAAGTACTTCAAGAAACGTTTGTGTTGGTTTTGCAATATTTTGTCGTATTTTTCTGGAGAACTTAATTCCATTTCATATTCCCCAAACGTGCATCCGCCAACATACAATTCATCCCAATATTTAAAAGCATTACATCCGAAAAGATTTATTTTTAATATTTAAATTGGCGTCATCTATGAGCGCGTCTTACGTCTCGTTTAGCTTTAAGTATTATTAAATCAGCAGTGGCGTGGATCGCTCTATGACCGAATGTAGGCTGTATGTAGTTTTTCAAGTTCGTATGTAAATTATTCCCTTGAGGTGATTTGTCACAAAAAAGCGGCCGTTTACAAATCATCTAAATATTATGAATGAGATATAAATGCGAGACCTTTCGTTTTAGACCCGCCGTGATTTGAATACGAACTTTCCTGTGCCACCAATCTCCTAATAAATGTAACAATAATAAAGGAAGATAAAATGGCAACTGTAAAAATCATATCATCTCTACGATTAAATTTTCTAATAAAACCGTGTTTATCTGAAGCGACCTGCCAGGTAAGTATGTTTTTTTCTGTATCTGTTTGTACATAATTAGATAGAGAATACGATGTAATATTTGTACAGCGCCATTGAGGTATTTTTTTACAAAAACGGCGCTATGCAAATCATCCAATTATAATTATAATTATTATTATCACTTTTATGGAATTCTTCTTGGTGAAAAAAAAAACATTACAAGAGCCCTGTAAAATTAATCAAGTCTCATGAAGAGACTTAATTCCAACAAATTGATTACTGAACACGAATACGCAATTTAGTAATAACTTATAAATTACAGGCATTAAACAAATTGCGGTCAATCAATAAAAATAAATAATATGTCCAATGTAGTGGATTAATTAGTACGGGATTGCATGCAGCATGACATCATTATATCAGTCATATTATATTAGTTACGCTGTAGTTTACGACGATCAAAATATCAAAGCATCGCCGAAGTGCGATGAATAAGTAAAAAAAGAAACGCTTAGTTTGGACACAAAGAGAGGAAGGACCAAGAAAGAAGAGTCAGTAGAAGACGCACAAGTTGGTGGAAAAGGGAGTTGAAGAAGTCTCGCGATCAGGTGAACCAAATACTTGAGTGGGGTCATGTCAAGAGTTGGAATAATAATGGAGAAGGTATGAGCATGGATGAATCAAGGGGTGTGTCAGGAAAGAGTTGTGTGGCTTTATCTCCTCTCTCCCTGCCCCTTCGGGGAAATAGCGAAATGGTTTGTTCATTTAAAGCTTTACACGCATATAAGGTATCGTGAAAATCAATTTGTTTCAGAAAAAAAAATATTGTTGAAAAAGATGATAAAAATGTGTAAAGGGAAAAGGGTTGCGTTTTTAATAAAAATGTATATTGTGATCGAGCTCAAAACTATACGGGGCTAATGGTATTCCAAAATTTGCTACTATTCATGCAAAAGAAGCTAACCCTTTAACTAGAAAATGAATTTTCTTTCAAGGGTAGTTTCAGAATAGGGGATAAGGCTGAGGAGGTGGATGGAATGAAATAGGATTTCGGAGGTAGGAGGAGCAGGGGCAAGATGAGGCAGGGGGGTTGATTTGCCGCCCATACATCTGCCGGCGAATCCACTTTATTGGCTTCAATAAAATATGAACACGTTTGGACGGGCGGATCAAGGTAGGGGGAGCGGGGGCGAGATCGGACGGGGCGTATGAGCCGGGGCCGTGTGGGACGGTGGGACGGCGGGGCGAGACCGGCCGGGTGGGGCGACTCTGGGATGAGGCTGCTATGGGGTCGAGGCAGTTAAGATAGCCGGTGAAATTGCTTTTCAGAGTGCGCACCCTTAAGGAAGTTTCAGGAAGATGGAATAAGAATTGGGTCCGCTGCGCGATGAATTTGGGAAGAATATGATGATCGTATGTAAATATTAATAAACCGTATGTAGTCTCACCGTCCGGCTACTCGCTGGCCGAAACTTTTTTCGGGCGGATTCGACTTTGACTGACGTGTTGGGTTTTGTATATATTCCGTAACAATTTCGTCCAAATATTCGGAAACATTTTCGGAATAACATAAAAAATATATCGCTTTGCGAAGTGTTTTTTATAAATTGGATATTTTATAATCAATCATTATTTCAAGTACGAGTACATTGCTGACAAAAATATCAAAAAGTCTATTATTTACATCAAGCACGATGAGAGTTATTTGATAATAGATGCATATAACTCCCACGTTTGTTACATTTTGTCAATGCAATTTTAATGCTATTACACTTTTTAATATTTCTATTTTTAATTGTGCAAATTCCTAGTGGAATTCATTAAAATTATTCATTAAAACAATTTTTAAACTTTGTTTTTTGACTTGACCGGTTTCACTATCCATCCTCCCTGTGACTTCCATCTTCAGACTGGTACAATTGTTGCTTAAACTAGGGTATATTATATATCAGGGGTGGCAAACTATGACTTCATATAAATTGTATTGCTATATACTGATTTTAAATACTGTGGATTTGATTACTAAATAAAAAAAAGTGGAATTTGATTAAAAAAATGGAATTTGATTTTATTTCAATGAATCATTTATTTATTTGTAAGAAACAATCAGCTTTTAATACAAATTTATATAGAGAGGAAGTTTAACAAAACGTAAGATAACAAAGTTTCTTGTACTAACAGTGGTTGAGTACAGATGTTTTATTAGAAAAAAAAAACAAAATAATAAGGAAAAGGGGAGAGGATGAGGAAGATAGGATCGGGACAGGAGATGCTCTCGAGACATTTTATACTCGTGCATCAATTTGTGGTCGTACGTATTTCTTCGGTTCGATATTTTAAAAGCGTATTATGAAGAATGTCGATATCGTTAAATTGTGCGTTATATTGCGCACAAATAAGCAGAATTGTAGAATGTAACCTAAGATTGGTCTTGCATGCGGGCAAATAAAAAAAAAACGATTTATCACAATAGTTTTAATACCTGACAAGTGCAAAATTCTCAAAGTTGGATGTATTTTTAAGATTATGTTGATTGACTGATGTTGGGGGTCAGCGTTTCGAATAGCCTTCCAGTTTACATCATTATATGTCGATAATGGTAACTGCAAGACTGCGAAACGTTGGCTCAATATGAAGGATGAAGCTCAACACTACTCCATACTCCAAAACCCAAACAACATTAATTCTAAGATCTAAGTTATAAAACGATTTAATTGAATTTGACCCTAAATTTGATATTTTACTTTTATTACGAACTAACGTACTTACCGAATGAATGAACCAATTCCGTAACTATAATTTGATGACGTCATTGAGTGGGGTATTATTCTTCGCCATAAAACAAAACAATCCTGTTTCCCGATTGCTTTTGACTGACCATCCCCTCCACCTCCCTCCATCAACCCCCTCTTCTTACCGCCCCCTTCCGCTCTGCATTCGCTAAACTCATCCCGAAGCCACCCCTATCCCGATTATGGCCCATCCGCACCGCGGGAACGATGAATTTTCATTCCTTTTATATACGCAGTATTAAATAAATTGTTTTGCGCACAGTTTTGATACTGCTAACTTGATACGATTTTTTGTGAATAGACAATGTTTAGTTCTAGAAACCATCATCGAAAAACGCTCTTTGAGTAGGAACTTAATAAACACGAACTATGAAAAATTCTTATCGTATAGTAAGTACTCTTCTAGATATTATCCCCATAAACCGCTCAGTTTCTCTTGAATAAACAATAATTACACCTTCCCCTTTGGTCGTCTCCCACTCCAATACCTAAATATACATGTATGGCTATCTTATTTCAGTTTTAATATAGTCCTCACGAAGGAAGGGTACTTCCGAAACCGGTCAATCATTATAAATTGAAGTGGTTTAAAACGAACGTATGTGTTTATATTAGAAAATTATTTTATTTATTTTTTGACAATGGAATTAAGAACAAAAAAATGTTTTTTACTTATACTATCGCGCAGATTCACCTTCCACCCTGTGTATATATGTGTGTTAGAGTGTGTAACAGTTGGAAAGGAATGATAATAAAATGAAGCCTTTTTAATTTTTCCTTTCCTTGTTAATGAATGAATGCGAATGACCTGGAATGGTGGGTGAGATACATAAGGGTTGCTTCATTACTTACGCGAAGAGAGAGAGAAATTGCATTAAAATTAGCAGTTGTATATTCAAGGGGTATTACAGTAAGGACAAGATCGTAACCGATGCTACTGAAATCGCATGTGAAATTTGGTTAAATATCTTTTTTTTGTCACATATTGTGTTTACATTACAAAAGGCTAAATTTTATTCCATATATATATTTCTTTTATTGTATAATATTAATTAAATATAATGGGAACTTGTACCTGCTAAACCACTGCAAGTAGCTTGTCAGTAGGAGTTTAGTTCAAAAATATTATATAATACAACAGTAAATAACAATCATCATACAAATGTAGCGCGATTATATAACAATATAGGTATAGGCATGTTGTGATCAATGTACACAAGCTGGATTTATTTTAAATGTGAAAACAGCATGACAGTTTCATCATAGACATATTAGAGTCCAATTTCATGATATCAATTGAAATAATGTTATAAAAATATCAATATTATAAAAATAGCATTATTATAAAAATATCAATATTATAAAAATATCATTATTATAAAAATATCAATATTATAAAAATATCATTATTATAAAAATATCAATATTATAAAAATATCATTATTATAAAAATATCAATATTATAAAAATATCATTATTATAAAAATATCAATATTATAAAAATATCATTATTATAAAAATATCAATATTATAAAAATATCATTATTATAAAAATATCAAAATATCAGCAAGTATTAAACAAATTTAGAAATTAAATTTTAAAAAAAAACAGTATAGTTTTATAGAATTTTTCAGACTTAATATACAATAATAGTAACACCTAAATAATTTTTAAGATACCTGCAGCTATCAAGAAGATATACAATCAAGGAGACTATTAATATATTTAAGAATGCAAATATGTAGTGTTAAATTTACCGTTGCTTGTTGTGAACCAGCCCTAACCCGAGTCCAATCTCCATCTAATCCGGTCATCCCCCGAAAGTATTCCGTGCTGCCAGAATCGGATATAAATCTGAGATAGCGCGGGTCCATCTCCTTTTGAATTATACGCCCGCCTGGTAGCACTGGCCCGATACACCCCGCGCCCACGGGGAGGGGTATTATTACGACCAGAATATTGCGTAATAAAAAATTGCAATTTTAAAAAATTATCTCAAACGCGTTGCATTAATTAAAAAATTCCTGACTCAGGATTTGAAAATTTTAGATTTTCTTCGTTACTGCTCTACTAATGGCGCCATATATATATATATATATATATATAATAAATAATGCGTTGTTAATTCCGCACTACGTTGATTCTTGAAAGGATAAATATTTGCTATCAAAAAAATGATTTCAGGTATCCAAGTCATTCAAAATAGACCCATACGAAATATTTTTAGTTTGCCTTGGGACATACACGTCAACGATCTGCAGAAACTTCCAAATACGTCCGTTTAACACCGTTCCCATCTATGAAATTACAAATACTATCTTCCATGTAATTCAATACTCGGCACATACTAACACCATACTCAATTACAATCACGACGTAGACCAACACAACACAAGAAACCACAACAAATTATGGACTAAAATCTTTAGAATATATAGCTTACACACAATATAATAAATTACCCAACAATATTAAAAATACAAGCCAATGTGAAAGGTCTCAAAGTAAGATGCTGAAACTCTATTATTTGAAAGAATACCTTAAGCATTAATGCTGTGATATGTCTCTGTAATAAATATAACTATATAATGTACCAGTGAAGTGTTTCTTTATAATAAGTGTCTCTGTACACTTATATTATAATGTACCAGTGATATGTCATTATTACAAATGCAAATTATGTGTTGCAATATATTGGTTTTATTTGACTTCAAGATATGTTAAAGGAGTCGGGTACTTCCCAGTACTCATTATCATAGATGAGGAGTCTATTTATGGGAGAGAACATTTATCTATGGCAAATGATGCAAGGTTACCATCTATTAGTCATCTAAGTTTGGGACTCGCAGTGTTCCGTCATAATGCCGATTTATCATAAAAAAGAATCTTTGATGTTTGTAAATCTTCCGCCCTTGCCAAGTGTTATAACCAGTTAGTGCAGTGATTTTGATGGAGTAGTTTGAAAAAAAACCTTTATTGAACAGTTTTACAAGTAATTATACTAAAGAAAGCAGATTTGTGTTTCAATTTTTTTAACGTGTTATATTTGCATTATATTTTAGTATAATCTCAGAGAAAGATAAATGATAAATCAACACACTAGTGGCGTGCTTTTCCCTATGATCAAAGGTAGGGTGTGTGCAGTTTTTCAAGTTCGGGTATAATTTGTGCAAAGTTTGAAAATTACAATTTTATTATCACTTCCCACTGTTTTTTCCGTCAACTGAATAAATGAGCGTACAAGTTTCTTGAATGGAAAAAATACATTGATCAGAAATTCCTCGTTTTTTAAATTACGTATTAATTTATTTTTATGGTTCGTTATTCTTAGGGTAGGCATAACTTTTCACATGCGTATGATTCAACACACTTTTGCATTAAAGTTTTTTTTTTCTAATGAACAATAAAAATAATAATAAATAATTATTATTGAGATTAGGTTAGATTAACTTTTCGGGATAGTTTTTTTTTTTGAGTTTTAATGACTTAATAACACTTATATAAAGCATGCTGATTCATCTGTATGTTGCATTATCCGGTCACCGTAGACATCGATGTTACACTAAAGTGAGATACGCTGAGCAATTCATATAACTATACAATCTATACATACATACTAAGGTATTCAAATATCATTCAACTGCAGCACTAGTTAGAGAATAAGAATGGAGGTCACCCGCAGATGAAAAAAAGCGGATGACGTTAAGAGGAACGGCTGCGCGGCCAGTTTCATACAAAACTTAATTTTAGATTTGATGCCAAAATACCCATCCAAAGTCAATGACATATATTTTTTAAACGTTCAGTAAATATCTAGTACGATGATAAGTATTTTACTTATTTTAGTTTTAAATTATGAAGTATGTGCCATGAAAAAAAACAGTTTTCATAATTTTAGAGGCAACTAATTAATTATTTGCGGGTTTATTGTATTTTTTTAAAGAAATTATCGTATTTGCTATGTAAAGATGATTACGTACATAAAAATATAAAAACAAAATTTATTAAAAAAAAATATTTTTTCGGGTCGTATGAAACAGGCCGCGAAGCCGTTCCTCGTAAGAGTTCATAGCCAGCAACAGAAAGCTGATTAATTAGAAAAATACTTCAGTGAAGCATGATTGATTGAAAATCTTCCATTTCTAGTAATTCCATTGAGCGGCATTCTGCATGACTCTCACGAATGTTGAAATGGGATTTTTCAACCCCATCGCATATGAAATCGGAATCAATTTCGAGATTAAACTTCATTCGAAATAGTTGTCAACAATCGTGTAATGCTCCGTATAGTGGATGGCAGCGACGGTGAACCTTTTTTCACAAGCGGATAATTTTTTTTTTTTTATAAATTAATAAGAATTACTTTGTTTGAAACACTGTTTTTTATCATATAAATATCTACATGTTTCAGAGGAAAGATGAAAATAAACTGAATGCTGTAGAAATGAAATCTCTGAGGCGAATTTGTGTAAAAATAAAGAATGCAAAGCGGGTGTAAACGTAATGAGTAAAATTAAGAAAGGGACGCTTAGATGGTTTGGACATGTAGATCGAATGAATGAAGAAAGGAGTACAAGAAGAATACATGAAGCGAATGTAAATGGAAGTAGCAGCCGGGGAAGTCTGAGGAAGACATAGAACAATCAAGGGAATCAAATACTTAAGTCGGGCCATGTCAGAAGTCGGAATAATGAAAGAAAATGTAAGAGACGATGAATGAATGTGAATGAAGTAAGAAGTGTATGCCAATATCGAATTTGTTCTGCCTATCCCTGCGGGGAAACGGTGTGATGGTTAAGTTAGTTAGTAGATGTTTCAGAAGCAAAGCTCCTCTCATCAGGATAAATAATATACTAAAATTAAGTATAGACAAATAATAAGCAAATATAACAAATTACAAACATAAACAAAAATTAAAAATAATTAATTAAAGATGCAAAAATAATTGAAAATATAAAAAATAACTATAAATTTTTCAATAAAAAATTAAATTAAATTCAGTATTAGAAATAAAATAACTTATTTTTATTTTTTATTATTAATATAAAGATAATCAAGAAAATACCAATGCATAAAAAAAATATAATGATAGTTATTACTATTGAAATTTATATTAATAATATTTTAAATATAGTTATTAATGTGAAAATAAATTAAATAGTTAATTATAAATTCACGAAGTCACAAAGTGATTACGAATCTATTAAGAAACAATTATTTTATGTTTATCGTTTAAAAAATATATATAGAAAGAATAATTGTGCATATACATTACTATTTTTTAATAACACCACACCCAATATAATATTCTTTCTACAGCCAGTGAAAGACTCTTGGAACGATACTTCTAATGTGAGAACTAATATTTTTAATATAAAATTAACCTTTAAAGCTTTGCGCTTCCATTTTGAACAGTGTCGGATTGTGGCCCATCTCATTGGGAGTTCAACCGGAGATTTAAAAAGGAAGAAAAAAATCTCGTATATTTTTCTTCTATTTCTTTTAAAAGAACGATGAATATTTCCGAATATAACCTGAAAAATACTTAAAAATCTCCCACTATAATCACAGTAAGCGAAAGATGTTGCTTGTGTCGTGATGGAAGACTTAGCCAACCGAGGAATTGAACTCACGACGACTTATCTCTAAATCCTATGTTGGTCTTTTCCATAATTATTCATATCTTTTCCCTAGATCTAAAGGAATTTCATCATATCAGTGCACCACAGATTAGTGACCTAGCAACAAGAAACAATTTGGCAATTCATTCAAGCGTATGTAACTAATGAATGTAATATCGTATGTTATACAACAAGTTTTAAATACGAGAACCACAATTTAAGGAAGAAGCTGAACGAGGAAAGCGTTTTTTAATAAAAAAGGTAACATCTGAGCAATTAACTTACTTTATTGACAACGTAAAATACAATTACAACAGAAAAATCTATTAAATTTTGAAAAATACCTAGCTGTATAAATTTGGTGTTAACAAATCTCAAAGTCGCTGCGCACCCGGGCAGCTAACAGATTCCTAAAGATTTTCACGAATCCATGGTATGCCATTGAAAGGATTGAATAAACTATATCTTAGAACAGAAATTCCCATAGATGCTGAATTCAAAACGCACGTGTGGGATTCATATCTAACTCGCTCTCGAGCAATATTATTAATACGGACAGGTGAATGTTTTAATATAATTTATTTCGATTTAATACCTTAAAATTGTTAAAGAGTATGGAAAAAAATATGCAAAATTTCTTTCTCGAAAATCGGTTAACAGTAAAACATAAAAAAGTAACACAATTTTAACCTTCGAACATAAGCTGCGCAAACATTTTACTTTATCTTTGCCTTTGTAAAACTAACATCCAACCATTGACTTCTGATGGAATATTCTGAAAGTGACGATAAAACGCGCAACGAGTTCCAGTGGGATAAACGATTACCAAACTACCATTATTCTCCAATAAAGTTACTACGCCGCTATCAAAACTACGAAAGGACCTTTCATGACATATAAATTTAGTTGCACAAATTTATTTTCCGCTTTACAGGTTTTCCATCCCTGGTGAATAGTGTCATAGCAGCTGGGGGGAGGTGGGGCAATAACGGGCAAGAGGTTGGGGAGAAAGGAGGAGAGTAAGCAGAAGGGGAGAGGGGGGCACGACGGTGTCCGGGAACAAACCGCCCGGAAAATTGTCAATTCCGTTTGCCCCGTTCCGGCTGCCCCGACTCCCCAAAAGCATCGCTTGTTCCTTGGGCCAATCAAAACGCGTCCCGCGAGTGCGATACAGCGGGCGGTTAACTACTTCGGGAGGTCGGGCATGGGCACACGGGCATGGGGCACGGGGTACGGGGCACGGGGCATGCGGGGCACGCCGATTTTGCCCCGACTCATTTTTGCCGTATTAAAAGTTTAAATGTACACATGTGACGATATGCGAGCCAAAATGTTCCCGAACAAAATATTCTTTATTCCATTTTGAATTTTAATACCACTCGCGACTTAATCGTAAAGATACCACCGAATACAGGTAGTAAAAAAGCTTAAGAAAAGACGCTTTAAAAAATTGTGGAAGTACACATATCAGATAGATGAGAAAAATAATTGTAATAGATTTATATATGAACAGTTGCAGGTTTAAATACGAATAGAATGATATTATTGTGACTACCCGCCGAACTGGCCACTAACAATTGATATTTTATAGTCATCAAAACACATGAATTACAGCGACGGTAAGGTCATCTGCTCATTATATAAATTTGTCGATTATTACTACAATTCCCATTCTCTTCTTCTTGTTAGCGATAATCGCTAAATTTATATGATAAGCAGATGGCGTTACCGTCGCTGTAATTCGTGTGTTTTGATGGCTATAAAATATCAATTATTAGTCGCCATTTCAGCGGGTGGCTACAATATCAAATAAAGGATAACCTATCTGCCATAGACAAAAAATTCTGACATTCTATGCTTCATTCTACCTTTGAGAGGTGAAGCGTTATGGCTAATGTGTCAGGTTCGAATACTGTGTAAGTGTATCAGCACTGAACTTTCAGAAAGGGTTAAAACATTTGGACGCTCTTCTGATAATATGATGTAACGGGTTAAAACTAAGAAGATAACATTGTGTATACAGTATTTATAGTAGAAAAGATTGTGAAATCTAATACATGCCAGGAACAGGAACATATAGAATACTGAAAAATTATAATTTCAAGTATACACAAATGATAAACATAGAACACAATAATGTATGAATAGACAAATTATAAACATAAACAAAAATTGATTGCTCAGTAAGTAAGAAATTAATCAAAAACGTTAATAAAAAATATTATAAAACATTTCAGTATTATAGTTAAGGTGTTTAAATAATAACAATTATTCTGAATTAGCCAATCATAACTTACAAACCAATCATTATTTTGATACAAATAAAGATTTTTAAAATTTACGTACAAATACAACCGGTTTACAATTAGATAAATTAAAAATTTTAGAAATCAGATAAAGCGTTAATATTGAATTAACTTTAATTAGTTATCAATTTTTTTTGTAAATAGTTGTCTCTTGAATTCGTTTTAATATTAATAAAAATAATAATTTCTTTTTTAATTTCAAATATAAATTTGTTATTCAATGTCAGTCTTTTGAAGAAATTATGATATCAGTTTGTCAATAGATTATTAGTAACGGTCTGTATTTTAAATTTAAGAATGGTATCTACATATATTACATTACCTTTATTTTTTATGATACAATTCAGGTTTACGAAAATAAAAACAAGGGTAAAAAAAAAATACACAGAAAATCAAGAATGAAAAAGGGTACAAAAATTGCAATGAAAATCTGTAAAAAGAATGTTTTTTTTTTAATAACTTATTGAAGCTTTTAGTCATTTAGCGATTAAAAAAAGGTCATTAGAGAAAATCTTTTTCATATTTGCACCATTTAAAAATTCTGAAAATCAGTTCACATTGATTTATTAAACTGGTTAAGAAATTTTAAATTTTGGGACAGATTCTTTGACAGTATTTATTTAAGTATCTGGGAATTACACGGCCATCTTTTGTTATGTCTTGTGTTATGAGCATGCACCGCTGTTTTGTTATATTCAGATTGAGATGAATTCTGACTCCCAATTTGAAGCCTATTGAAATAGTTAAGGCGTCTATTGAAATACGAAAAATGTTACCTATTGATTTTAATGATGTTTGACTTGCCTCGCTGACCGGTTGCCGGCTCCTCCCCACTCCCGACTGGTTCATATTCGTCTGTACAGAATTATCCGATAAGTTCCTTCAATGCAATTGCGCACTGCACCTAAGGGCGAACTTACTTTGCGATCTCAGTGGCGAGAATGTGATCTGTGCCGTGTAATGCTCGTACGGACTCAGGAAGCAAGTTTGCGACAAGACTTTTCATCTTCAAGAAATATCATGAGATTCGTGTCATTTGGTGTCCTTTCAATGCAGCTCATTTTCATGTTATTGGATCTATACAACACCGCTTCTTACGTGGAATATGGAGATTAGGGCGAAAAATTTGTGATTACTACTATGGTGAAATTGAACAAACCATAAACATTTCGTCATTAAAAAAGCGTGGGAAAAACTTTGAACTAATTCGTATTTACCAAATTATTTATTTCACTATTGACTCACCTTCTTTGTGCAATTCAACCAGTTCAACATTCCTTGCCGTAGACTCAGAAACAAAAATTGATTTTCCTTAATTAACACTCTACTAATTATGGATACCATTCTCCACTGTCCAGAAAGTCTAAATGATTTTTGTCTGGTTTTTCAAAAATAAATCTCGAAGATTATCATTAGAATGTCTAAAATCATGGACTCTACCAAAACCTTGTTCAGGCTTTGACATGAATGTTCTCTCAAATGTATATTTTTGTCATTTCGTCATACATCCATTATGTATGTGCTGTTATTTATCTATAGCTGTTGTTTATCTAATTTCGTCTTATGTATTTTATATAATTGAATAATGATCCGCAAATAAAAAAAAAAAATAAAACTAAGATCTAACTTTTGCTGCTGTTTCAAAATTTTAATAGTTCTTAAAGCCAAATCAATATCGAAAATCAGAACAATAAACTTGCATAATATTACTTTAAAACCATTCGGGAAACGTATTGACGTACGCGATACGCCCTCATAAAACTCGTTCCATCTCCTTTTAGAATTGGTCAGACATATGATATAAACATTTTTGGAAATAGAGAACACCAAGCCTTCTCTTTGAATTCAAAAGTTTGCCATAGATGCTTCAGAATAATTTGAAATAATTCTTTGTAAAGACATTTAGCATTTGAAAAGTAATCGTAAAGGTGTGCCAATTTTTTAATAATTATTTTTGTACAAAACGACAAAAATTGAAGTGTCAATAATTTTTATAACACGTTTGTCTAATTAAATGTGATTTTAACAACGTAATCTGAGTGTGCTTTCAGAATTTTAAGATTTTTATTTCATGTGTACATTTATAATGTATTATTATCAGCTGAAAGAATCCTTTATCTGCTTTCAAAAACAGAATTTCATTTTAGGATACTTTCAAAAATGGCGAATTTATTTGCATTTGAAAGCCAAGCGGGAAAATTTCTAAATACATCTCTTAGCTTACAGATTTTACAACTAACCTGATTATCTTATATCACGATAGCAAAATTATCACCAGGAGAAAAGAACGCTAGATAGATTTAATTGATTTATTTCGTTCCTGAATGTTATTTCAGCTTATTGTAATTGTTGTGCGGCGATTTGAGTTCTGAGTGCCTCATTTTTATTACAGTGGGTACACAATATACTCGTACAGCAGAATATATATTTAATGAAGTTTCTGAGAACGAAAGCTCGTTATAATAAAGTCTTGCAAAAATTGTTCCATTTTAACAAAAGAAAAAGGCTTTACATTTAATAATTACTAAATTATCTTCACTAATGTTTATTGTGCGGGGTTCTTTTCTGTGAAACAGTGATTAGGCATGATTTAAAATTAATTATATACATATATTTACTGATAAAATACTTTGAAATAAAAAATAAAATTAGGTGTTACAATTATTAATCGATGTATTTACTATGTTATGTTTCTATAAAACACAATAATAAGGGTACTGTATTGTGAACACGTATTACAACTGTTCATGTTTTACAACGTCGTAATAATTATAAACCTATCACCCACCCATTGCGCTGTAACTAGCTACTTATATAGTCTCTACCATTTTACTTATTTTATACGTTATATTATGTACTAAGCCACTTGTTATACTACTTTGTACAACCTGCAGTTATAATGTCACCACAGGTAAAACTGTTATTCATTACGGTGTAACTACTAAATTATATTGAACTTACTTACTTCTTTTATACTGTAATTATTATTTTATTTACTATGTTATGATACTCCTTTGTATATCTATCTGACAAATGTATCAAAATGTAAAATAAGTTAGGCGTGAATAAATAAATAAATAAATAAAACGTTTCGATACATTTAAAACCAAAGTTTTCTCGAACGCTTCTCTTGTCTGATATATATCAATATAGTAACGGACCCGGATTGTAAAAACATTTAATATTTTTATTTTCTTTTAACAGGGTGACTTTTTTTCTTCATAATTGAACATAGTCTTATAGTATAGCTTTGTAAATCGTCCTTCAATGATATTCTACAAAAAAATAGAAATGTAATTATCTATTGAAGGCCTTTTTTAATGGATGTAACTTAGCATACCTAGAGCAATACTGAGTAGCCGCTAGATAAACTATTTTCTTTCATAATATGGATGATATGGGGTTATAATGACGACTTTGACTTTTGAGTTGAACAGTAAAAAACATAATTTATTCACAGTAGTAACAGAGAAAGAGGGTTTTTAATTAAAAATAACTTTATTTTAACGGCCTTCTGAAATCGGTTCACAATAAGTGCCTTTTTTACAATCCCATCTATTTGTATGGACTCCCGCGCCTTTCAATTCCGCTACACACTTCCATTAGGCTTTCACAGGACGACATGTCAGTAGTGCCATCCCCGTCCCACCCCCGATTCTCTTCTACCCCCAGGAGGGGAAGGGGGTGCGAGCGAACGACAATCTTTTAGATTCGAGTCAGTAAGTTGGTATGATTAGAGGCTAATACTGCAAATAATACAAGTACAGACAGGAAAGCCGCGCCAGCGCACTGGCAGGTAATCGTTGTGAAGAATTATGTTAAGGCGATGCAATGGGAAGTAATGCAAAATCATATGTTTTCGGTTTGAGAATTCGATGGCTTAAAAATATCATAGATGATTTAATTAAATACTGCAAGCAGAACACACCTTGGCCTTTCCTTTAATCGTCCATTATGTGGTGTGTCTATTTATAAGCATAGAAAAAAATAAGTTTTTGGGCCTAAAAAAATGTTTGAAACGCAAAATCTCCTACTTATGAGCCATTTTTTTCCGATATTGTCGTATTGTTCATTAATTAAGTTTTTCTCGAATATGACCGTAAAGATTTTTAATATTTTCGCCTGAGCTGTAGAAAATAAAATAAAACAAGCATTTTGGAGATGTTTTTTTTTTGCGCAAATCGAAACTTGTCGCCACCTGCATAAGGAGCGAGGGATATCGTTGGATTTTTAGCAAGTGGATCACCTTAAGAATCAATATTAAATTTTAGTTATATAAAGACAAAAAATAAAAGCTGCATAATTTATTGTACAGTGAGCTCTGGCGATATGAAATGTACAAAGCTCTTTTGTCAGGAATTATGTTAATGTCTGGAGTATCCGAAGATTGTAACGTTAGTTCCACCTTTGAAATTTGATCGATCTATTGATCAAAACTCTGTATAAAAAAAATGAGACAAGAGAACGCAATATTATTTGTGGCATATTTTTAAATAATTAAAAATTGTAAACGTCAAAGATTTAATAAGAGAATTGATAAATAAGATTTATAATACTAGCAGTATTTATTTGTAATTTCTTCAAAATATTGGTATTCACTTTGTGTCATCATTATAAATACATTATTAAAGCGTTAATAGTGAATTAAATTTATTTATTAATAAAAAAAAATTAAAATAGGTCTAGAATTTATTTTCATATTAATATTAATAATAAAAATAATTTTTTTTTAAATTTCTAACCTAAGTTTGTAATGTTTTAATTTTTTTATTAATATTTTTGATTAATTACTTACCTACTTTATTCAATTTTTGTTTATGTTTTCTAATTTGTCTATTCTTACATTATTGTATTACATGTTTATCATTTGTCTGTAATTGACTTTATTATTTTTTAGTATTCTATACATTCCTGAAGAAGAAAGCATTGCTTTCGAAACATGTTGATATGTATGTATTAATAAAGTGGTGAATACAAAGTAATTTTTAATTCGTGTTCAGAAACAATTGGTTGACGACCATTGTGCCGAGAGGTAGGGGTGTGGGGGCCAGTGGGTAGATTGGCCCACCCCCCCGCCCTAAAACACTGCGACATCTCATCCGCTACGTGATCCATTCCCAAGTTAGAAGCAATCTTATTCAATATCCCCTTTCTGGTGACCGCCTATCCCACTCTCCCCGCTCCCCCGCTCTCCGCATTCTCCCCGCCCTCCCAGCAGGATCGGATTGCTAACTAAATCTGAGTGCTAGTGCTGGCTAAAGTGGCGCTTTCCATTATTGCTGTTGTTTATTCGTTATTTTATATATTTATGTAATATATTTTATAGTTTTGCTACCACAAAGCAGTATAATACTGCAAGATATGTTTTCAGGTTTTCATGGCCTAAAGTGTTTTCTCGAATAGTTTTTGGAATATTATGCCGTGTTGCGCTTCCTCCTTCTTTACCCAACATTTCGGACATCGTTACAGTTTCCATCATCATGGCAAATGTTTAGATTGTGGTCTAATGTGTGTTTATGTATGTAGAAGTGATTAGCACAATTATTAATGTGGTTTTCGGCGTTGAGTTTTGGTGTACACGGTATCACTTCTACATACATAAATACACAATACACCACAATCTACAAATCTATCCTGACGGAGGACACTGTAACGCTGTCTGAAACGTTGCCTAAATGAGGAGGAAGTGTGATGTGAACGATCTCGATTTGGCAAGTAAACATTATTTGATTAAATTGTGTTATTTCACATTTTTTTCATTATAAGTATGTAGTGTATTTGCGGCTCGTTCCATAGTGGTGGGTATTGTCAGTATAACCCTGATGAAATACCGTCATTCTGAATCGAAACGTTGCTTGAAATGGCTTTAGCCATGTTTAGTGACCAGATCTGAATAGCCAGGTACTTTACCACCTTCATCTTCCGCATCTCCTTCCCCTCCTCAATACCTTCAGTCTCACAACATACCCAAATTGGGGATGCCATAGTCTCACTGGCTCCAGACGGTTTTGTGCAGCTGTCCCAATCACTGTGTGGTATCACATAAAAAAACATTAAAAAAACACGACATAATTTTTCAAAAACCATCCAACAAAAAAGTATATTCCATCTGATGTCTGAATCAGTGATTCTTAAACACTTACAATATTACATATAGCATATTCCTGACGAAGGAAGGGTACTTCCGAAACCGTTCGAGATTATTATGTTAAATTGAATTGATTCTAAACAAATTTATAAGTTAATTATATATTTTTTAAATATAACTCTTCTTATTGTTTTTACTTCTACAGCTGAACGAATAACATGACGGAAGTTATTTTGCACTAAAAGCTTAATTTTAAAAAAATAGTCGAAGTAGGTAACGTAGCTTCGTCTGCGCCCTATAATTGCGTAGGTCGCTATTCAACGAAGATGGGCCGAAATGTAGTTTTACAGCCTTGAAATATATCCATAAAAACATGATTTGCTCTAAGCTGTTTGACATAGATACGAAAGAAATAATGGCCGAAACTAATGACACGATTGTACTAAATTCTCAAATCCCATATGAAAATTCCAATGTCGTAACTTATTCTAATCTTTTATGCACATACATAACTAAAATATAGATGTAAAAATGCGACCCGCTTCGCGTAAGGAGGCATTCGGGTTGATGGAATCCATTTGGCTTATCCAACCCCTTCTCGTCTTGCCCCATCCTGCTAGAGATGCCCCGTCCTGCCGAAGTAACCCCGTCCTACCGGAGTTTCCCTGTTCGTCCGTTTTGCCCCCTGTTCCTATGTGCCCACTTTGCTAGTGTCTTGTTGTGTGATATTAGTTTGCGAGAATTCGTCTTATGCCCCGAGTCCGATGCCATCACCCATGCCGAGAGGTTTTGTGGGATAACAAAACATTCTAATTTTACATCAAATCAAAGTAATTGAAAAAAATAATTGCTGTAGAATATCTTCTGTGTACACTTTATTTGCATGTCACATTCTACCGACCTCAAAAAAGACCAGGAAGATTTTTCAATATCACTTAAATAAAATCACCGCACTTATTGGGAAATAAACTATTATAAATTCCACAAAATAAGTTCTGGCTGTTTTCACTTTTCATTATAAAGAACTTTTTTTTTAAATTGACGGGCTATCACATTAACGACACACTTTTTTATTGTTCGATTTAAAGGGGTCTCATTTTATTGTTATAGTTTACACCCACGAAACTTTTTAAATACATCGCAATCTTTACGTTGAGAATTCGACTCAACTCTCAGCGATATATCAGAAATTTCTCAAAAGAACATCTCTCTAAAAATCCCCAGCATCGGCCAATCCTCTTGATCTCGGTTTGTCGCGGGATCTTGCTTATTCTTGCTCTCCAAATCTACTCAGATGCTGTAAGACAGGCGGTCGTTTAGTCGCGGAGGTTATCCCGAAGACGTGACTCCGGCAAGCTCTCCTCTTCGAAATTATTCTCAAATTCTCTGTTCGCCGAGAGAATAATCGCGGTGGAAGGATTGGGCTACTGGGTACTGAGTGTGGTGAAAGCAGATATTATTCTGAGCGGAGATAAAAGTGGTGATACGTAATGGATATACTTAAAGTGGTAAATTTCAGATTTTAGATTACAAGATCATTTTGTGATCGGTTACAGTTTTTATCGAAAACATTTTTTCTGAAAATGATTTCCACGACAAGAAATATTACGACACTTTGATATTAAAATTTTAGAGCTCCGAAATAGACATCGGACTCGGAAAAAAATATTTCCGTTGAATGCCGGTGTAGCCGATCCCCAATGTCAAAAAACCGTTCTTCCGTATATATGTATGTATTTGATGGATATAGGTTATGATAGATAAATAAACAAATTAATTAGAAATTACTTTGTATTCATCACTTTATTAAAATACGCATATCTACATATTTCGAAAGCGATGCTTTTTTATCAATAATATATAGAATACTAAAAAATAATAATGTCAAGTACAGACAAATGATAAACACAGAACACGATAATGTAAGAATAGACAAATAACAAACATAAACAAAAATTAATAAAAAATTATTATAAAACATTGAATAACAAATTTACATTCGAAAACTAAACGACGAAATTACTCATATTATAAATATTAACATGAAAATAAATTCATGAGGCAGCTATTTAAAAAAAAATATTATTAAATAAATTTAATTCACCATTAACGCTTTTTCATATTTCTAAAATTTAAAATTTTGTCTAATTGTAAACCGGTTTGTTTTTGTATGAAGAATTTTTTAAACCTTTATTATATAGAAAAAATAATGATTGGTTTCTAAAATAAAGAAACACATTATCTGGTAAGGCGGTACAATTTATAAAAACAAGTTATTACAAAAATAGATTCGGGACTACGCTTAAATTTACTCTCGGCACACTACGTATTGGAGTATTGGATCGCGGGTGTTCGGCGTTCCAAAAGTCAATTCACTTCACGAAGGAGAATACAAATATTGCCAATGTTTAAACCCCGTCCTTAGACGAGCGCTTAATATGTTAATATGATGGTTTAGTAAGATTAAAAAATGCTAATTAAGCGCTTCTTTTTAAATATGAATACCGCACAAGTGTCCCAACTGTTCGGAGTCAGTGGTTCTATTGCATCCCCAATTGGAAGGTGTTGTGAACCTAAGCAAAGTGGGGAAGGGAAGAAGAATAACGACGATGGAGGATGATTAGCTACCTGGTTATTCAGATCCGGTCACCAAACACGACAAAACCTATTTCAAGCAACGTTTCGATTCTAAATTGTGGTATTTCACCAGGGTGATACTGAAAGTCAAAAATTGAGTTATAATTTTTGGAAAGAGCACCTTAACTATTCTAGCGAGTTTTTGGGTTGTGAAAATATTAATTACCTTGAATCTAACATTAGCCGTATTTTTATAGAGGATGTTGATTTTACAAATATTGAAAATTTAATATATGTACCTACTTATCAATTTAAGTAAAATTTAATATATGTACCTATTTACCAATTTGAGTCAAATTTAATATATGTACCTACTTATCAATTTAAGTACAATTTAATATATGTACCTATTTACCAATTTGAGTCAAATTTAAATATATGTACCTACTTATCAATTTAAGTACAATTTAATATATGTACCTATTTACCAATTTGAGTCAAATTTAATATATGTACCTACTTATCAATTTAAGTACAATTTAATATATGTACCTATTTACCAATTTGAGTCAAATTTAATATATGTACCTACTTATCAATTTAAGTACAATTTAATATATGTACCTATTTACCAATTTGAGTCAAATTTAATATATGTACCTACTTACCCATTTGAGTAAAATTTAACTCATCTTTTTATATCTTATCACCTTACTTATGACATACCAAATGACTGAGCTGAATATTAAAATTAAGTGTAACGAACGCTGGGTTTTTAACCGATAATTTATTTTAATTTATTTACCACCCGGTTTCGCTTGGCTCAAGCTTTCTCAGTGTAAGATTTTTATTTAAAGGCAAACATTGTACTAGGCGTTTGTTTCGTTTTGTAAAATGTTAAACCACAAAGTGATTGCTTTCTACAAAAACGTTAATATAAATAAAAAAAACTAGGTAAATTACAATTTACACTCTACACAGGATGCTAAGAGACGTACCTGATTTACTTTAATCAGTGATTCCTGACCTTACTTGGAGTAAAAAAATTTGATGAAATATTGTTCTCCGGCGACATAACAATAATAATAATATTGAACAACAATATGTAAGAAATTTTTGACTGCCCAACTAAGAACAAATCCCGTTTTAGGACAGTCAAATTGACAAGTTTAGTTCATATTAAGTGCCATTCTACAAAAATAGATGTGAAAAAAGGCTAGTATTGTCATAGTCTGGTAATATAATGTATCTAGAAAAAAATATAATAATTAATAAAGAGATGTGAAGAATGGTATAGAAAATAAAATGTATATACATATTTTAAATTCACCTAAAAACATGAAAACTTAGTAGGTATTTGACAGTTAGGGTCAAGATGGGGGTTAGACGGTTACTCGGCTTGTAGTGAAAAAAAAAACTACCAAAAATGTTAGCGGAGATCAAAATTTCATTTAATTTAAAGTTTCAGTTAAGTTTAAGGTAATTCAGGTACGTCTCTTAACACCCTGTATAATGAATTATTAAAGGAAAAACGTTACTTGTATTTAAATCTAAAATCAAATTAAATGAAGTGAGAGATAAACTCAGCAAACATAAAAGTAAATTTTAATCCATCAATACGTTAAAACATTTTTTTTAAAAACTAACTGACCTACATAATTTTTCCATGTGTATTAGAAGCACGAGAATGAATGAAATCGACTTTTAAGCCTTTTTCAGGACTTATGTTGAGTACTTTCATCCCTCAGATAAAAGCTTTCGTCACAATGGAAGTTGGATTTCATTCACGTGATGTCTTTCGGGGGATTTGGCTCCGGAATCTACATGTTTAATGCAACGCGTCAAACTTTGCATTTACCTTCCAGCAAAAAGCTTTTACACATTGAAGTCCGGAAATAACTGTAAAAAACGCTAAAAAGTAAATAAATTCATTATTTTTTCTCTTATAGTATACTAGTCGTTACTACCTTGATACGTCCGAGATTCGGATCTCTTTTTTCGAAACATTTTTCAATAAACAATAATTATTGAAAATCACGGAACAAAAGAAATGCTTTCTTATCCCGAAAGCTCCGTAGCTCATGGAAAATGCGGTACAAGCTGGACATAGTTATGTTGACCTAATAATTCTACAGATATTTTTATGATACCAGAGCTTACCGTTGAAACGTTTTTTGCTGATGGAGATAAACAGATTTCCATTTAACAGTTTTTATTGTGAATCGAGCGTTTTTTTAAGAGTTTTCTTCATGAAACCTTGCAGAATATTCGTCTTTCTTGGGACGATTTATTTTCATAAACTTATAATAGTGGTGGAAAAATTATCACAGATCACAAATACAAACTAAGTTTACTTGAAATAGTGTTTAGGTGTGAAATCAAGTGTCTGGAATTGAAAGTGTTAAGAAAGCTCTTAAGATATGGACCGACGCACTCAGGGCCATCTCAAAGGAGGAAGAGGCTTTCTAAAACAAGCTTACTCACGAATAAAGGTTCTGCGGAGCTTTTCGCCAAGGCTTTCACGGGGGGATATTTTTGAAGACTCTACTCTCCACTGCTGTCTGCGGTCTGGCCTACGCGTCCGGTGCAACCTAATGTCCCGTGTTCTTATTCAAAGGGGTGGCTTGGGAAGGGGTTGGTAATGGCATAATATTATCCACTTGACTTCGACTTCGGGAAATAACTAAAAATACAAAGGCCCTAACTTAATTTTTGTAGAATCGTTTATATACGCTGACCGGTTAGTGCATTTTGTTTCTTGGTTATAACGAGAATAATAGTTTTTCTACCCGATTTCACCCAAATTTCAATACTCTGTCTACGAAATATTTGTTTCTTAGTATTTGAATAACGTGGAAAAAACATGTTTGCATTATATTTTGACAAATAAATAACTTCCATAGCTTAAGATAAAAATGGTTTTTCGTGATAAAAGTAGTAACGTTGGCTTGAAGATTCTATTCAGAAAAAGTAGTAACATTGACATGAAGATTCTATATAGAAAATAAGTTGTAACTTTTCCAAGATTCTACACAGAAAAGCAGTAACGTTTAGTGGAGTTTTTTGTACAGAAAAAGTAGTAACGTCGACTTGAAGATTTTGTACAGAAAAATAAAAGACATTATCTTGAAGATTCTACACATAAAAAGTATTAACATTCACTTGAAAATACTTTACAAAAAGAGTAGTAACGTTGACTTAAAGATGCAAAACAGAAAAAGCTATGCAACTTTCAGAATACTGGAAGATACCCATCGAGGGTACATGGTGATTCAAAATGAACAGATATTTATAGTCGATATGTCTGAGTGTGATGTGATTGTCAAATGATAGTCGTCGTCCAATACAAACGCTCTTCTCTGTTTATCTCCGTTATCTTTTCAATCAAATAAACTGAGCATTCTGCACCACCGTGGAAGATTGCATGTTTGCTTGTCTTCCCTCTGTTTATCTGTATATTGGGAGAGAGGCGGTATAAGGCTTTGGGGGCCTGGAGCCATGGAGCATCCATCAAAAACCCACCAAGCTAATTTTACTCTGGAACCGGTTGCTTTCTTTATCTCACAAAACAGTTTAGTGAATTCACGATAAATTGGTTGGCAGTGAATGACGCAATAAAAATGTTAAAATATTTTACACAGACGCGGCTTAATCCATCCTCATTGTTTAAAGATATTGTAAAGAGTATTTTTTCAGTTGAGATTGTATTTTTGTTTGCATAAAAGCGTTGGACTACAAATCGACAATACTTAAGAAAGTATTAAGAATATATAAAAATAAATCTTTATTTGGTATAAACAATAATCCATTCTTTAAATAAGTAACCCCTTAACCATCCTAATTCCTTTATCCCGCGCCTCTCCTTACAAAGGTGTTAAGTAACTGCTGTAAGGGGAGAGAAGGATTCCTGGAGTCGGTGTAATGAATTCAGAAAGCAATACGCTACCTGTCGCCAGTTTTCCATTAGCCTACGCCTCCTCCCCCACCCCTCAACTCCCCTCTAAGCCCGTATCCCTCCCGCCTCCTGTGATCGCCCCCCTGTGTTGGGTAGGCTTCTTCGCGTTCTGTGACCCTGGTAGGTGACGGCCGTGAAAATTACAATTATTATGCACATGACTCGGCGATACGCAGAATCAGCTGATTATTTTCTGTGGAACTTTGAGCGTGTGAAAAGCATAATATAAAAGAAAAATGGATTACTGTTACATGACGGAAATAAATTTATAAAAGGTTTGAATTTACCCATTAGCTTAAGTTAAAGCTTTTTTTTCTTCCTCGAAAATATTCATTTTAAGTTATTGCCATCTCATCACATCACTGTCCTACCACTTCGAGAATCGATTATATATTGATTCGATATAATACCGGAGTGTTAAATCGAAAAGTGTTTCTTCTGAAAATCTGGTAATGGGTTAAAAATTACTTAGTCCCCAAAATCCAACAAGCAGATGTCTATATATTATATGTATATGTGTGTTTGTAAAATAAAATAAACACATGTAACAAACTTAAAACATAAATATTTCTCAAGCATCTTACTCAAAAATATTTCTAAAAAAATAAATAATAAAATTAAAACATGAACGACAACAATAAATCAAACATAAAATAATATTTTCTTATTGTCTGATATAAATAGCTTCTTTCAACTAGCCAAATCTTCAATATATTTATTAATTGTTTCGTTATACAGTTTCCTGTATTTCTGCGGGAAACATATTTATAATGTAACTTCTTTAGTAATTCGATCAATATAGCACTAATTTATGACTCCCAGAATGAGAGTAAGTCGAAAACTATTTTTTTTGATTAAATAAAACATTCATCTCATTCTCCTTCTGTTGATACATATACGGTAACTGTGTATTATTTTCTTTAGTTATCATATTTGCCCTAAGCGAAAGCGGTAGACGAAAAAAATACAAAACATTAGTGGATTATAAACAAAGTGTTTGTTTTCTTTAATATGACGTCAAACCACAAAGTAATTGCTTCTTATTAAAATATTCATTTATTGTTATTATTAGAACAGTCAGAATAACAGAAGTGCATGTATGTGACGACAAATTAATGTGAATGAAGCAAGGAGTGTCTGTTGATAGAGAGTTGTGTGGCGGTCTATCAATCTCTGCCTACTCCTACGGGAAACGACGTGATGGTTAGTTAGATAAAAAGTCTTATTTTAATAGCACAGCGATATTCAGTGTCATCGAAAGAGCATTAAAAGACATAGAGATGACCTAACACGCAAGGTGAAGAATCCAAAATAAAAGGGGTGGGGGGCAAGCTAGGTGTGCCCTTAATTTAAGTAAGACAGCAACTAATTAAAAAGGTTCGGCTTGTTTACAAATACCGATTATTTTGTTAGAATATTAAGTTTGACCCTTTTTATAAATGTTTTGTAATTTACTTACCGCAGTCAAACTCACCCTAAGCAAATGTGGACGGCAGTGAACCGAAACTGGTTCCAAAATGGGCGTCACGTGACCTTTGCCTCCAGCCGTCGGGACGGTACGTCAGGGAAAATCTATTAATTCTGCCTTCAGTGGTGTGATCCAAAATGCGGGTGATCGATATATAGACATAATATAAGTCAGATGGGAGGCTTTTTGTTTGTTAAAATTCTAAATATATATGAACACTGAAAATTATATTGCTGTAACACAAAACAATAAATTAAACTGCGTATTCCCACTTTTTGTGGAAAGCATCTGGAGGTTAGTAAAAAATAGTAAAATGTTTATTTTTATTCATTTTTCCACCCCTGTTTGAAATTGGAACGTGTGTAAAGAAACGTAAAAATGTTTTAAAATGAGATTTGGCGCCAAACCGTATTCGCGCGCGAACGTTTCACCGCCACTATTCCACTTCGTGAGCCATTTTCAATATGCTAGGCTGCAAAGCAAATGAAGGGTGCAGAAGAACAACGGGGAGAGTTACAATTTGTTAATGTTGAGGAAAAGGTATTAGATTAATACCATCCATGCGAAAAATGCATGGATGGTATTAATCCAGGTAATACCATCCATGCGAAAAATGCTAAAATAAGCTGAAAATAGTCACAAAGTCACGCCAAAGACAGAAATTTGAAAAGGAAACTTGCTTTTACGAGTAAATATATATTTATATATTATATTGTATACGCCCTAAGTGGACTTTTTTACGTGGACTATATATTTTGTTATAAAATTCAATTTAAAATAGTCACACAAGTGCAAAACACATCACAGTAGGTATATACGACTAGATAGACTAAAAATGTAATTTGTCTCACGAAAAAATTCAGCAATGTAATTTAAACAAGTGGTTTGAAAGTGAGAGTTGGAAAATGGCCTTGAACGCCGAAACAGCTCTCACAATAATAAAAACTAAAAATACTTGCAGAACTTAATAATAACAATATTAAATTTAATTTACATAAAAAAAAATTAATAAAAAAAAAAAAAACCAATCCAAAAAAAAAAAATCATTCATAATAATTTGCAACAGAGGCGAATATACAAAAGAAACAAACAAAAGTATGGCCCTGTTTTACTGATCCTAGTTCTTGATCCACTAGTTCTGTCACTTTAATTTATTGGAATAACTTATTGAGGGTTATAAACCTCAATGTAATATTTAATCACTGAATAAGATAATATTAGCAAATCTCAAAAACGAAATACGAAATAGAAAAGGACGAGGTCTTTGTTTCATGTTACATTTGACTATTATTATAATTATCAAAAGATTGGTATTCACTTTGTGGCGTCATTATTAATAAACGAATTAAAAATTATTGAGGCTTAAAAATTTTACATACAACCGATTTACAGTTTTTTTTTTTTTTTATATGATACCGTACAAGAGTCCCAACTGCTCCCAACCGTCTGGAGCCAGTGGGACTATGGCATCCCCAATTGGGGAATGTTGTGAGGCTGAAGGAACTGGGGAGGGGAAGGAGAAGGTGAAGAGGAAGGTGGGGAAATACTTGGCTATTCAGATCTGGTTACCAAACACGGCTAAAAGCCATTTCAAGCAACGTTTCAATTCTGAACGGTGGTCTTTCACCAGGGCGATACTGAGAGTATCTTCCACTCTGGAACGTGCGCAAATGTACCATATATAATTTTTAAATGAATTAATTGTGAAACAGCACAAATTAATTAAATAAAATTTACTTGGGCACGCCGGGATTTGAACCCGCGACCTTCGGATTCGTAGTCGAGAGCCTTACCCCTCGACCATGGAGGCCGTCAGAGTTAAACAAATTTGAAATTTTAGAAATCAGAAAAAGTGTTTAGAGTGAATTAAATTTATTAATTGATAAACTAAAGTTCTTAAAAACTTAAGACAAGATTTTTGTGCATAGCGCAAAGGGTAACAATTATTATTTTTATAAACAATAATTATTAATCTAAAACACTCATCCAAATTGAAAAAACCTTCCGAGCAAAGATAAATGTCGCCGGCAGGACTCGAACCCGCACCCTTCTAATGTCCGTAATATATATGTAATATTAAAAATCAAATATTTATTTACTTTCATATTAATAATAAAAATATTTTCTTTTAATTTCTAATGCAAATTTGTTATTCAAAGTTTTATAATCATTTTTTATTAACATTTTTGATTAATTACTTACCTACTTGAATAAATTTTTGTTTACGTTTATAATTTGTCTATTCTTACATTATTGTGTTGTGTATTTATCATTTTTCTACACTTGACATTATTATATTTTAGTATTCTATATATTCCTGATGAAGAAAGCATCGCTTTCGAAACATGTAGATATGTGTATATTAATAAAGTGGTGGGTAATAAATATTACGATGAGGTTGAGGAAATCGTGGAAACAGTTTAAAAACGGAAAACGGTGCTATAGAAGTAATCGAAATATGATTATTATTATTAATTTAGGCTTCAATCAGTTATTCCAAGAAATTGAAAAGTCATGTTTAGTTTGTATTCATAAAATAGTGTACCATAATCATTCTTCCCCTGCACCTTTCAAATAATATATTTTTTGCAATCGCGTTTACAGCCGCCGACATAACTCAAATACGAATAACGAAGGCAATATTGGGGAATACGATTATTTTATCGAAAGGGAGAAAAGAGGTCGGACAAAGGAGTGTAGAGTCCTAAAAAAACCTTTTTTCACGTTTCTTTTAATGAGTATTCCGGCGAAATTTAAATTACATTCATGGCGGGGAGATTTTATAAACGTTTGATTTCAGACAAGGAAGGCTATGAGATTGATTCTAAGAATGTTGAAAATCTAATAACTTATTTCTGAACGTTTTCCTATTGTAAGTTTCCCCAATTACTTTTTTTTTGTGTTTTCGCATTTATTTCGAATATTGGATAAAATCAATACCTGCCTCCGCAAAAATAGTGTTCTCCAATATTCTTATTGTTGTTTTTATATCAAGCTCGATCAAAAATATAAGATTAATATGTATTTATAGATACGAATAATGAAAAAATCAACAAATTGAGTATGGAAATTGGAATATGAATCGGAATATTTGGAATAAAACTCTAAACAAGAAATTTAATGGTTTGGAAAATTGGTATAAATTAAAACCTATTTTTACCTTCTATTTTTGTATAATGGCACTTAATATGAACTAAAATTGTCAATTTGATTCTCCTAAAACGGGATTTGTTCCTAGTTGGGCAGTCAAAGCAATCTTAAATGTTATTGTTTATTAATGTGTGCATTTCAAATAAATAAATAAATTAAAAATGTACTTCGTTTTAACCACTTTATAAATGTACGTAGAGATCTACTTGTTTTGAAAGCGATGCTTTCTTCATCAGGAATATATAGAATACTAAAAATAATAATGTCAAGTATAGACAAATGATAAAAATTAGAACACAATAATATGAGAATAGAGAAATTATAAACATAAACAAAAATTTATTAAAGTAATTAATAACGCCCTTGAGGTGATTTTACACAAAAATGGCGCTATACAAATCATCCAAGTATTATTATTATTAATCAAAAGTGCTAATATTTTTTTTTTATAAAAACATTGAATAACAAATTTACATAATAAAATTTTTAAAAAATATATATTATTTTTTATTATTAATATTATTACGAAAATAAATTCAAGAGATAGCTAATTTAATTAAAAATTTGATTTTATTCAATATTATCGCTTTTTCTTGAAATATTTTTTTTCTTGAAGAAAAAAGCATCGCTTTCGAAACATGTGTGTATATTAATAAAGTGGTGAATAAAAACTATATTTTTTTATTCATTTATTAATAATGATGCCGCAAAATGAACACCAATCGTTTGAAGAGATTATAAATATAAAAAATAGTTTATTTTTTACATATTATTACCACATTAGATATTTATAGTTAGTTGTTGTTTTTCAAAATACATAAAAATTTAAATAAAATTTTATAAAAAATGTTTTGTGATTATTGGAAAATTACACCACATTTAGAAAGAACGTTATTTGATTTCCCAGCTGCATAACATTTTACATCATTTTAAAAGGAAATAAACGTCTTCAACATCGTTCACTTGATGATATAATAAACAAAAGTGCCAAGAAAATATTCCGTAGAAGTACGATGTGTGTAGAAAAACACCTTGCTTTATATAAATTTGTCCTCTGGGTTTAGCGTGCCACATCTTCGGTTTAAAATGTCAACATAGAAAAGGGCAAAAAGAACGGTAAGTGTGAAAGCGTGTAAGGATAGTTGCGATTGTTTACGACATTTAATTTCCTAAAAGCAGTCTGTTGTTCTAGTTCACGATAACAGATGGCGCTGCTCGGCGCTAAGTAAAAATACAAAATGGCGGACAGACGTCAGAAAGCTTTTTCTAATCCAAAGCTCTTACCGTTGATACAATGCTAATGGATGCTTTTAGATACATACATTATAATAAACATATCGACTGGCGGATTTATTGTCGAAGCGAGCTTTTTGTCGAAATGATTTAGAAAATGAATTAATGTGCAATTCTTCGAGCGTTATTTTTGTAACAGAGTGCTTTATTTTAGTAAAAAAATCGTATAAAAGCGATTGGAGTAAGCCAACAATTTAATATGTTTCTTCTGTTCTGTAAAAAAATGTAGATTTCTTGATTAAAAATATATTTACGCTGTTTGGAATTATTTTTTTAATGTGGTGGTTGGTAGGTTTTGGTTTCACAATATAAAATTACATGATTGAGTTGTTAATTTAGGTGAATAAATAATAAATAAGATCTCAATATAAAATTTAAAATTTAAAAATAATAAATATTATTATTAAATGGATTAAAAAATTTACTTTGTATTCACCACTTTATTAACATACACAGATATCAACATGTTTCAAAAGCGATGCTTTCCTCATTAGGAATATATAGAATATAAAAACTAATAATGTCAAGTATAATGATGAATTAAAATTAATAAATAATCAAATATTTGCATTCTAATAATAAAAATAAAAATAATTAATTTTACAATTTCTATTATAAATTTGATATTCAATGTTTTATAATAATTTTTTATTAACATTTTTGATTATTTACTTTACTAATTTAATCAATTTTTGTTTATGTTTATAATTTGTCTATTCTTGCATTATTGTGTTCTATGTTTATCATTTATCTTTTTTTTTTGTATTCTGTATATTCCTGACGAAGAAAGCGTCGTTTTCGAAACATGTTGATATCTGTGTATATTAATAAAGTGGTGAATATAAGTTAATTTTTGAATTCATTTATTAATAATGACACCACAAAGTGAATGCCACTCTTATGAATAAATTAAAACTATTGGTATTTTATTTTGTATGCCGTGTTATGTTCTTGATTTTGATAATATTGAAAATAATATTAATTTCGTTTTTAAATTTGTATTGTAAATTTATAACAATTTTTATTCTTTTTACATTTTTAATTAATTACTTAGCTACTTTCATCACTTATTTTTAAATTTGTTTTTAATTTGTCTATTCTTTTATTATTATTTTTCTATGTTTATTATTTGTCAATACTTGTCACTATTTTTTAGTATACTGTGTTTTCTGATAAGGGAAGTTTTGCTTCCGAAACATGTTGATATTTATTTATTAAACAGTGGAGTAAAGAAAGTATTCATTAATTCTATCATAAATAGGATTAAGCAAATTCGCTTCGAGTCATCGTGTCAAAAATGTATATATGTATATGTTTTGTAAACCACTATTTAATAAATAAATGTTTCGAAACCAACGGTTACTTCATCAGGATATAATGTACACTAAAATAAGTTTTCACGATCATCAACATGTGTCTATAGCCACCGTATTTTTTTCTGTTAGACTATACAGGACGCCTTGAGGGATTTAGTTTCGCTCAAGGCATGTGTCATCTTTGGGAATGCTGTGTGGAAGGTCTTTTGGAGGATAGGAAGAAGTGAACCTGGATCTTAGAGAGACCCATGTTGTCGGAGGTAGGAAACACAGAGGCCGGCAAATCATTCCATAGCGGAGCTGTTTTTCGCAAGAACGAGTCATAGAAGCAACCTGTTCTCATATGACAAATGTCAACCGTGTACTAATGTTAGGCGCGCGTTTGGCGTGTTTTACGACTGTGTACCGGTGTCGAAGGAATCAACATCGATGACGTTAGTTCCTAAGAGCATCTTCCATTGAAATACCGGTAGAACAAGGGCAGCATTCTCCCCTGATGTCTGTGCTCCAAATATTGCAAATCCGTTTGTTAAGAAGTTTGTTAAGCCGAATCTATCAAACGGACCGCAAGTAGAATGAAGGCTACCTTTTTGAGAAAGAGACCAAAACTTTTATAAAAATAAATGATTTTTTAATTCACTGGTTTTTAAAATCTGTTTTTAAAATCGCATAGGCACTCAAAATTTTCAATTTAAATAACGCATTCAAACCCTCTTAAATATTAAAATCGTATTTCTACTCGAATCTATTCAGATTTCAGATAATGTCCCTTTAAAAGTACCCGGAGAGCATCTGCTCCGGGAGATGCGATCTGGGTGTGGGGATTGGAGAGTCGAGGTAAAGGCGGGAGGTAGAGGCTGGGACAAGGGACTGCAGGAAGTAGAAGTGAATGCGGAAGAAGGACGAATAAGAGAATAATAAGAGAGTGTGATGACACTGAAGCGCCGGGTTGTTTGGTCGCTACGATGGCATTAAGGGTAGTTTAGCTACCGGGGGTGAGAAAGCAGAGCCTTTCAAACTGGGAGAAATTAATAAACATACAAAATCAATTATTACAGTTTCACTATTGAAAATAAAGAGAACTTGTCTTAAAAATGATTAAAAAAGAAATATACTGCATTTAAAAATTAAAAAAACATTAAAAAAACAACCTATTACTGAAAACAGATTTTACTACTATACGAAACAACATAACTGCAAAAAAACTAAAACTAAAAAAACAACACTATGGTGACTTATTTGAAAAGTGTGGAAATAATACCAAAAAATTGTAACGTAAAAAATAGTATCATTAAAAACCAAACAAACACTTTAAACAAATTAAAAATGGATGAAGAAATCATCACGGAAGACATCAAAATATGCGAAAACTTCAACAACTACTTTTGTAATATTGGCGCTTCTTTGTATGGTAGTATATTCAACAAATATTCCCAGAAACTGGATGACAATATTAGATTACAACATGAAAGTGGAGAATCAATATACGAGTATATGCAACCCACAACTGAGCTCGAAATATTAGCTATAATAAAATCCCTAAAATCAAACGAGAGTGCTGGACGTGACAAACTAAAATGCACAATAGTACAAAAACTTTCCCCGCTTGTAACACCTATACTAACTAAACTGATAACCTGAGCTTGAAAGAAGGTCAATTTCCAGATAGTTGTAAAATCACTAGGGTTATTCCAATATATAAAGTTGGTTTAAAAACTGAAACTTCCAATTACAGGCAAATCTCTGTCCTACCGATTTTACAAAAAATATACGAAAGGGCTAATATACGATAGGTTAAATAACTTTCTTAAAAAAATCATTTTTACATGCTAAACATTACGGTTTAAAAAAAAGTCAAACACTCTTTCTGCAACTAATTACATTCTAAATAACCTTAGAACCAGCATAGATAATGGAAATTATGCCATGGCAATTCTAGTAGATCTCTAGAAAGCCTTCGACACCGTGAGTCATGAAATATTGGTTAAAAAAAAAAGGAAAAAAAAACAGGTGTAACTGGTCCTGCTCTTAAACTTATCAAATCGTACCTAAGCAATATAAAACAATATATTAGCATAGGAGATAAAAATAGTCAACTCAATAGCATTAACTATGGAGATCCTCAAGGTTCCATACTGGGGCCACTTTTATTCCAAATATATATAAATGATATATATCAATTAAATCTAGGGGCTGGGGACCACTGGTTTAGAGAGTAGTTTGAATAAAATCCAATATGTAAAACGGTTGCTAGTTTTAAAATTAGTATGAAAAACATTGAACCCGCCATTTTGTATAAATATAGCCCGTGGATGTACCACTCTGGTTAGCTATAGATTACATATTCAAAAGAAGAAGGTTTGTTCGGGTAAAATATTTTCAAAATCGAAAACTCAAGTAGGTTCCAACTTAAGAACTTTAATATTTAGATATACGTATTTTGGAGAAAAAAAAAGTTTGGAATAAAATAAAATGTTTCTTTATTTCTTTGTTTAAATATAGTAATAGTCGCCACAATGTATTACTTTCGCTGTCAAAATAATTGTACCACAAAAAACAAACAAGAATTCACAACTTTATAATTTTCTTAAAAAAAAAAATCCCCAGCAAGGCCGGGGTAGTTAGTTTTAGATATAAATACTTAATAACTGCTTTATATTTATTAATATTATTTGAATCGCATAAAATAAATCGTGGTTTTCGTATTACCTAATTAATAAACCTTATAGTAAAAACAGAACGCGTTCCATATTTAAAAACAATATTTATACGGTGATATTTAAAAACAGCTAAACAAAATAATCGCTTCTTTGTCGAGTATTGTCAAGTGTTAGCGGTATTAAATTTGAAATCCATAAAAAATGTCAGCGACCCCCAGTTATCCAGAGATTTTACTGAGGGATGGTGGTGTTTAACTGGGAAAGAGCAAAGCGCGCGAAACCTTAAGTGGCGGGAAATAAAATGACAGTTAAAAGGGTGCCAACCCCCTCCCCTCCCCATGCCGCTCCATTCCCCTACCTCACACAACCAGGAGGCTTTCCTAGTTCGAATAGATCCTTCATATTATTTACCGTCGGGCTTTTCCTAATGCAAAGTAAATAAGTGATAATTGCATGAAGGGAGATAAATAAATAAGTTAAAATAATAAAACATCGTATTATTATATGTGATGCATCTATTTTAATCAGGTTTAATATGGCGTCATCAATTTTTCTTCTTATGAAACTACTTTAATTATTTTAGATTAAATTATAATTTTGCTTTTCGTGTATCCGGCCCGGTCATCTGGAATAATCTTCCCCCAAATCTTGCTGACATCCACAATTTAACAGAATTCAAACGGGTCTTGAAATCCAAATTGTTCAAAAAATCCTATCCAATATGAGACTTAATTTGATGTACGCAGAAAAAGAATTTCAGGCCATATTTTTCTTTTAATCCTCCATAGCTTATTTAGTATACAGTGAAAAACTGTATACGAGTATATAATATCATATAATCTTCTCTTGCTCTGTTGGTTTTTGTACCTTTTTGTTTTTGTTTTTATATGAAAACCGCACAAGAGTCCCAAACTGCTCCCAACCGTCTGGAGCCAGTGAAACTATGGCATTCCCGATTGGGGAATGTTGTGAGGCTGAAGGTATCGGGGAGGGGAAGGAGAAGGGAGGAGGAAGGTGGTAAATACCTGGCTATTCAGATCTGGTCACCAAACACGGCTAAAAGCCATATCAAGCAACGTTTCAATTCTGAATGGTGGTCTTTCACCAGGGCGATACTGAGAGTATCTTCCACTCTTCCTACTTTATATTTTACACCCCTACCTTCTAAATTGTTATTTTATAATATCTAGTCTGCTACTCGTGAATATTTTAAATTATGGTTTTAATTCGCATGCATGCAATATATATGTTATTTTTTAATTATATAAGGTTTGGTTGTTGTGTGTAGATTTTCTTGCTCTTTTGATATTTTTACTTTACATTTGATTATTTATACCCTTAGTTTATTCTAAATTGTTATATAGTATTCTAAATTGTGCACGTAAGTGAGTCTGCTGCTCATGAATATTTTACATCGTAGTTTTATTTAACAGTAACATATATACCATGTAGTTTATATAATATTTTATAATTATATCAGGTTAGGTTACCTAATGTAAATCGCACTTGAGGTAAATCTTCACAAAACTGCGCTATAGAAATTAACTCGTATTCTTATTATTATAAGGGTAAACTTGAAATTGTTTATAGCGATCACAGATGGCGTTAACTTCAATATTTTAATGTAACACTAACACACAATATTTTTAGTAATTTCTTGAAGGAATTGAGCTCCATATAAACAATAACAATTAATTCCATTTCATATTCCGTATGTTCTTACACCCGCCAACAAACCATCCATCTCAATATTTAAAAGCATTGCACGATAAAAGTGTTTTTTTTTCTTATTTTGTTTCCGAAAGGAGGGCTTTTAAAATAATAGATGTTAGGCTGAAAAGGGGTTTTCCTGATTGATCTCCCGGAAAATTAATAAAGAAAAATCTTTAACGTCATATTAAATATAAGATATATATTAGTCGTATTACAAAATTGATATTCTTGATCGCAAGGTGTGTAAAGAATTATTGTAAATTATTCAACTAAGTAAACTCATCGAAGATTAATGGTGGTAATATAATATTTATTGTTCAGTATTCAAATATAATTATCCATAACAGAACTGACTTGGTATCTTATTGTATTTTTTACAGTGATTATAATTAGTTGAGTTACATGATACTGAAGCGAGGAGAAACAAATTAAGTTGTTAATATATGATATTCTTAAGGCAATTGAGGTTTATATAATCTAGTTGATTTTCTGATATTTCTTTAGTTCTTATGTTTTCTGCATACAGAATCATTTGAATGAGCGGTTTTCAGGTGGCCGATAGGTAGGTAGCTAAAACGTAATTTTATTGAAGAATTTCAAAAGTAAAAATGTCCCCGCACACCCATAGAAGATAATGCAGAAATAATAAAAGATTTAAAGAGATTCCGAATAGAAAAGAAAGATTGATATAGTGAAGAAAGTGGGAAGTGCACAATGGAGAGTGTAGAGCGAGGAGTAGAGAATGAAGATTGTAGACAAACATTACAGATGTAAAGTAAACCCACAGTAGTGCCGGCATTACGGGAGTAAACCTGCCATTAGCGAAGGTGGCAGGAGGGGGAGAGATGGAAGATGCGCGAATGAGTAGGGGGAGGGTTGTCTGGGAAGAAGGGGGAAAACGTTGTGTTGGGGTGACAATTTTGAATGCGTTGAATAATTAAATAGAATCTATCGATTGAATGCATCCTTTGAGTAACGTACAAGCATAGCCAAAATACCTGCAAGGTCGCGAGCTTTTTATCGGATACATTAAAAACAACGAGTTTTAAAGCTCTGCTAGTAGCATTTCTATCAACTATTAATTATGTTTTCAAACTGGAAAAAAATCACTGAAAAACGATATACTTTTAGAAGCAGATAGCCTTTAGGAGGCGTAAGTATAAAAACGTTTGAACAATGTAATGCATTTAGATAAGCAAATGACAGTTCTGAATATATATAATTTATTATATATAATTATGCATTGAATTTATAAATCGTTATTTAAAAGGGAATAAAAAAACATCTCGTCAAAACACCGTGTTATGTTGGTACCATTGCATTTGGGATATTTGACGCCACGTGCGTTTCTGTTTTTGGATTACTATGGACATTTTAATTTTTCACTTTTGTTTTGTATTTTAAATATCCATTTTTTTTTTAGTTTTGTACAAATTTTAATTTGGGTGACTATAAACTCTATAATTATTGATCAATATAAAAAAAACTATTATTAGTGAAAGAATTTTTAGTATTTATGAGCAACCAATTATCAATACGGATATTATTATAATAATAATGCTCAAACTATTACTATTCTTTGAGTTAAAGCTTCCAAAAAGGTGCATAATTTTATTACTTATGCTTAGTCTTGGTTTACTATGAACAGAATATAAAATTATGTAGGGTAAAGCTCATCCTTGTTTTGACATTTGACATTCTAACCTCAAAACCGAGCAGCCATAGATTTGGAGCGTTTTGGCGGGATTTAAAAATTATTGAAAACTATGAAAACAATCTTTAGAAAAAAAAACGAAATATTCTGATAAATAAATGAATGATGTTCCTTATTAACAACGAATGCAAATTCAAGAAAATCTTTAAAGAATCGTTCGTAATATATTTTACAAGAAATCACACGAAAAGGATCTCCTTGTCCCGAGGAGCAATATGATAAAATATTATAAGACATATTCATATCTGGGAACGAAAATATATAAAATCGATAAAATCCCCCCTAAAATAAAGCTTAAAACCAGCGAAACGTTATAAACAGATCTAATGATAACCAAATGGTTAATTGTCTTAAACAGAGAGAAGTCTGAAAAATTATTAAATAATGTCACTTATATAAATTTATTCATGCCAATTATTCATAATAGATAGATTGAGGAAAACAATAAATACAGAATATCGCACAACAAATAACTGGGGCATTGGTTCCTTAGAACAGGCAATCTGCCTAGCCGGGAACTAATATCAAATTGATAAAACATAATAGCACTTGTACATATTTTAATTATTTTCAATTTTTTTTTTCACGGTCTCTCCACACAGGAAATACTTTCCCTCAAGACCTATATCATGCTGTGTGGGGGGTCATTTAGGGTGTTGAAGGGACCCATATTGATGGAGTGAGGAAACACAGAGGTCGGCAGATCATTCCACAGCCGAGCTGTTGAATACAAGAACAAGTCGTAGAAGCGACCCGTTCTCATGTGATGAATGTCAACCGTGTGTAATTGTTGGGCGTGCGTTTGGCGTGTTTCCTATGCACCAGTGGCGAAGGGATCAATGACGCTAGTTCATTAGGGAATCTTCCATTAAAATACCAGTAGAACAAGGACAGCATTCCCACCTGACGTCTGTGCTCCAAAGATTTAAATCCGTTTGTAAAGATAGGCGAAGCTATCAAACGGACCGCCCGTTTCTGCACAGATTCGAGGTTTTTTTTCAGATATTTTGGGATTCCCGACCAGAGATGGCTGCCAAATTTTACAATGAGGCGCACTTGTGATTTGTACAGGGTCAGCAGTTGTGTACTATTAAAGTATCAGCGGGCTGTGTACAACAAGCCCAGCTTCTGAGAGGCTAACTTTACTCTAGCTTCGATGGAGCCCCCATACCTGAGCTGGTCACTTAAGGATACACCAAGCATATAAATGGAGGGCTTATTGCTTCCATTAAAGGAGACTAAATTGTCATTTCGATCCCCTTTAGACGTAATCAGATATGATTGGGTCTTTAAAACATTAAATTCGGCGAAGTTATTCTTACCCTAGGATGAGTTAAAATATTCTCAAATTTTATTAGTTATTATACAATTTTATGTACTTTTATTATGTTATATTCCATATAAACGTATGTAATAAATAGAAAAATATTCGTGGGTGACAAAAAAAATTATCGTACATAAATTTCACACTTGAGGTTTTCATCCTAGGACATATTTGGGAATGCAGTACAGACACACTTGTCGAAGAAAGTAAGAAAAATATTGAAACGCGTTTCGCTCGTCTCCCGGCTATACATCGTTACCCAAGGGACTGTACTACATAGTAAGGCTGACATATTGTTACATACATTGTTCCAACAACCTTAAAGAGCAATATGTGCGGTGTTTAACTTATGAATAACACGCATAAAAAGCACGAGCATGGTTTAGGAGCAGGAGCCGGGGCCGCCATGAAGCGCATACGTCACGTAGCTATAATACTCGTAAAAAGCGTAATAATACGTCTGAGAAACCGTGTTATTTATGTCTTTCGCCAAAGTACAGGACAAGACAAAAGAGGACTAAAGGATGACTAAAAGTTTGACAAAATGAAGAAAAAAAATGATATTTCTTCACGATGGTTATTCAGGATTCGCTTATTTTATAATGCTGTGGCAATGGGATACAAGCTTTTTAAAATAATACTTGTTAGCGCTTCTCTATGTGAACAGCTAGGCACCTGTTTCAAAGGTAAATTAAATACAATTTTATGGTTTTGTACAGCGCCCTATGAAGTAATATGTCATAAAGCAGGGAGGAAGCATGTCTCCGGTTCTCTTTAATATCTACACTGATGAATTAATTTACTGATTATCCATTGTTTCGTGGCGATTTTAAATCGAGTTAAACTTTTAAATTATCTCTAAGTTATTGTATTATTTCAAAGCAAAGTGTTTGAAGTTTATTTGTCGTAATTTTGATATTGTTTTGGGCTTTTGTAAGTATTCTTTGGATTTATGTCGCGTGTTTAGAGCATTATCGTAGTAATTTGTTTTTAAAGAGGTAAGTTAAAATTGTTTTGACTTAAACAATAAAACTTAAGTATTTAAGAAAAGAGCACGTATTTTTAATCTACTGTTTTAAATTTACTGGAACACGTTATACTCATTCCCTTATAATTTTGTAATTTATTTTAAAAGCACTGCAAAGGCCATAAAAATCGACAAATAATGCATTCAGATTTCCAATTCACCGAGTGTTCCTCCTGTAACTTTGTCACTATTTCGGCAGAGTTCCGCAGATGTCACGCGCTGTCCACAAATATTCCGCTGGTGGAAATATTCCGATTATGTGCCCGGAGTGCATTAGTGTCCGCAAATCCAGACTGATGGCGACATCGTGCGACTAAATTCCGAACATAACAAGGAGCTCGTGTGAACAAGCCGTTAAATAATACACAATATTTTACTGAACAGGATTCGCAGCTCCGCGATTGTGTTATTTATATTGGAGGCGTTTTAATAGCATATTCTTTTGTAGTGTTATTTGTGTGAACCGTTCTTTATGCTTATTTGGGCCATATCGTAAAATGATAACAAGAAAGTTTATTTTAGTGGTGGAACGCGTTCTGGTTTTTAAGGGTGTGCTTGCATTCATAGCAATATAATAGATTTTGGTGGAAAATAAGCCAAGAAAAAACATGACAGCAAACTAGGTACGTTTATCTTCTATCTACCCTATAGACAATACAAGATATGAGTGCCTTTCACGACAGAAACCCACTATAACGTTTTATTTTTATTTTATTTGTTCTAAAATTAAAAAAAAAAAAAAAAACAAAACAAACAAACATTAGCCACTCATCTCACTAGGACAGTCCTGTGTTGAGATAAGCGGCTTTACAATTTTAGTGAAACGATACATTATACATATACGAGTATATACATATATTTAATTATTCAAACCATAAATTATCAAATCTACAGCAAATCTTTAAGTTGGGACGTACATGTATAGATTACAACAATAATAATTTCTTAATTGTTTTTGTGTTTAATTCGTAGAACCCATTTATTTTTTACCTACTGTTAATATGTTATTTATCGATTATCCTTTTTTATATATCTACTTTCTAAACAACTCTACGATTTATTATAAATGTATTTTAGTTATAGTTAAACTTAGTTACAATAAAGACATTATTATTTTTATTATTATATTAAAATCTTGGTAGCAACAAAATGGGATACGGTAAGTGATATTTTGGATAGATTTTAATCTAGAAATTTAATATTATGTATGATACTGGAAAAATATATCATTTTACAGTACGATATTTTTTTTATATAAGGACGTCGAACACCGATTTTGGTAATGTCGATAATTATGAGATGAGTTACTTATAATAGTAATGTCAATTTTAATTGGCTAAGTGGGTTGGTTGCGAGTTTACGTATAAAGTCTTCGTGAGAACATGACATTCGGTATTCATTTGCTGTGTGCATTATCCACCCAATGACACTCTGCCGACCTGATAGAAATCATGCCATAGACAAACAATGAGATTTTCTTCAAATTAACGTGTTGCGAGATGTTTATCTATGCCAATTAAGATTCCGATAAGGTACCGCATACAGGGTGCCTCGGGAATGTTAGAAAAATTACAGGCAATTAAAATCAATTGCCAAAACGTGATTTAAGGCGAATGAGAAGTAATGTAAAATCATTTTTTTTGGTTTGAATATTCGATCGCCCGGGGATATCATAGATGATTTAATTAAATACTGTAAGTAGAACACACTTTGGCCTTTCGTTTAATGGGGATTTTTTGGGGTGAGTCTTTTTACAAGACTAGAAGAAAATAATGTATCAGACCCAAAAAAAAAAGTGCTCAATTTCGTACTGACGAACCCCTTTTCGGATATTGTCATATTGTTCAATGTGATAAATTAAGTTTTTTAGAATATCAGCGAAAAACATTTTATTATTTATGCCTGAGCTTTACAGAATAAAATAAAACCTGAGTTTTGGTTATGTTTTTTTTGGTTAAATCGAAAAATGCGGGCGGTGTTAAGCGAGATTTTCCCAACCTGCATAGGGAGTACCTGATTTCATTCGAATTAACTATTATTGATAATCCAAAAAATAAACTAAATGGATCGTCTAAATTTATTTTCATATTGATATCTATTATAATAAGAATAATATTAATAAAAATTATAATAACTGTTATATTATTTTTTATGCCTTGTTATTTTCTTAATTTTATTTATATTAAAAATTAAAATATAATAAAATTTATTATTTAATATTTTATAATAATATTTTATTCAATTATTTTATAATTATATTTTATTCAATTATTTTATATTATTAATTAATAATGTAAGTACTTTCAGTACGATAATTTCTTTTTTTTTTTTAAATATTATTAATATTTTATAATAAGTTTATTTTATTCAGTAATTTTTTACATTTTTAATTCATTACTTACCTACTTTTTCATCAATTGTTATTTTTTGTTTATGTTTGTAATTTGTCGATTCTTACATTATTATTTTTCTATGTTTATTATTTTTCCATATTTAGTATACTGTGTATCGTGATGAGGGAAGCTTCGCTTACGAAACATGTTGATATTTATGTATAAAACAATGATACAGATAAAATATTTCTTATTAATTTTTACAGTAACACTAAACCGTACAGACGTACTGAATTTTCAACAGAAAAATGTATGTCTGCCACTGACAAATCACTCCTATGCATCTATGTACAATATAACCGAAATCACAGTAGGTACCTCTAAAATGTATATTATTTTAACAACAATTGTGAAATATTTCATTTAAAGTTTTTAAAGTGTTATAAATAATTTTTTTTAAATTTAAATGGAATTTTACAAATTAAACTGGAATACAACAAAATAATAGGTAATTTTTGTATAAAATTACGATAACAATGGCACTTTATTACTCTTATTTTAATGATAACGAAAAAAAAGTCTATGACGATTTAAAATGTGTTATTTTTGATTTGCTGCCAAAACGAGATGTTCGTTTCTGTTCGTGAGTATGGCGTTATTGACGTTACGCCGACCAACGTCAGTGACGGCCGTCTTACCAGCCAGTGGTGTTATCTTCGTCATAATGATGTTTTAGCGATTTCGAACCGTTTCTGAATGAAAACGTTAAAAATACACATTTTCAGAATTGGAAAAATTAAACATAAATTTTCCACACATTTTTAACGGTACCCAAATTTTGTGGAAATACCATATTATTTAACGATTTTGACAGTTAAGTGAAAATTTTTGAATTCTTTCTGAGCCTTCAAATTAATCAGATTTTTAAGTATTCAGTACTCACATGCTAGTAAATAAATTAATTACCCAGACTAACGGGAATAGGAATTAAAACTCATTGTATATTATATTGAACTATTTTAGCAACACCCTGTACGTACGGGAGATCATTAAGCGACACAGATGGTGATTGTTGAAGCGCTAGAGTCGTGTGAACTGGAATCAGCGGGAAGCTGTGAGTGTTGGGTGGGAGGGGGAGGTAGGGGGTGGTGGGAGATGATCAACAGGTGACGAAGGCGCGCATGCGCTAATCACCCCCCGCGCAGCCTCCACCACTAATGAGAGGAGGCTGTATTACGATCCGTAGGCTCGGTCCGCTGCATTGACTAGATAAGACAAATGTTTGCGTATCGTGCATTGGAGGTACAAAATAGATTCTAATTAACCTTTAGTGATCCTGCTAATGAGAGCTTAATATTGCAATCTGGGCGATTAATCAATGAATATTATATTTCTATAAGTAAATTTAAAATTGTATAATAATATATACTCGTATCTCACGAATGAGGACCAGAAAATTTCGCGTTATTTTTGGCAAAATTCGCAAATTTTTGGTGCAATTCCTATAATTTTTAGCGAAATTCACGTTATTTTTGGTAAAATTGGTGATATTTTAAAACAAGAGAGTTATAATATTGCCTTATTGAAATTTTGAAACCAAAACTGTATTTTTTTTAAAACTTTTTTTTTCTAAAAAAAGAGTGACAGTACGCTGCGTTTTCGATACAAAGTGAGCTGCGTTCCATTTTATTGTTATTCAAACTTGTCAAAACCATAGACAATGAAATATTTAGAATGTGCAATATTGGGTACTTTCTTATTTAAATATACCAGAATATCGCGTGTATATTACTAACAAATTATGTTACATAAATTCCCTTTTCCAAAAACAACTCGTTTCCAAAATATTATAATTAAATAATTTGCTAAAACGTTTTTTTTTTTGGTAAATATAAAAAAAAAATATTATTCACTACATTTTTTAAAACTTTATTAATTCGATGCCTAGATCAAGGCCAGCACATGTTGATGGATGGTTTCATTTTGAAAGGCAATATAAATTAAGTAATATATTTAAGTTATAAGTAATATTGAAATAATTAATTATGGAAATTATAAAATCAATATTATTAACCGTTTTTAGGAAAACAACTAATATTTCGAAAAACATTCAAAGTGTGCTATTTTTTTAATTGGTGAATAAAATATTTATTTTTTCTATTCAAAATTAAAGTATTTTAAATGTTGATTCCACTCTCACCGAAAATAGAAATATATCAGATTTAATTCTATGGCGTTAATTAAACTGGTGATAAATCTACAACATCGGACAAGATTTATAATCACTGCACCGAGCTAATGAATAGGATTCAACATTTAGAAACTACAGGAGATAGAAGTTGTGAGATAAATGGGAAATGCAGTGAACTATGAACGGGGAAGAGAGGTGAGACGATGGGGAGAGGTCAAAGGAGTTGAAAGATGGAGAGAGGTTAGAAGTTGTGAAGCTTAATTGGATATTCTCACCACAGAGCATGGAAAATAGATGATTTTTGATAAACTGTTTTATTTATTAACGGTTAAACTGCTCTAAGGAAGAGAGCACTAACTTTAAAAAAAATAGTATTCGATTTATTTTCTTTCTGGTAGTCATAAATTAGAGCCATATTGAGTAAAATACTAAACAAGTAAGAAAATGCATGACAAATGAAAATATATATTCAATTAAAAAATACACTTGCCTAGCATATGAGCAAGATTTTATACATTGAAACGGTTCTCTTTAAAAATTTCATAAAGCGGATTACTACCATTTTCTTTGGAGCAGTCGGGTTCATGTTACACAAAAATTAGCGAATAATCTATTATATAAAGAAGAATTTCCCTGGTGGGCGGTGTGTTTGTTTTGTAAACAAAACTACAGTTTTATTTCGAGCTTGACGAAATTTTCCACTCTTGACTTTCGAAACAAGAGGAAAGTTACTATCTACATGAGATTTAAAAAATACCACCCTTTCATACCCCTTAAAGCATAATGTTGGTACTTCTTGGTGAAATTTTGCACACATGCCGTTCAAAACAAGAGGTAAACTACTGGATAGGGGTAGGGGTAACACATCACAACCTCAAAACTTTCCATCAAACCATTCATAACCTCAGGCAAGGCCGGATACTTCAGCTAGTGAATAATAAAACAAACAATTTAAAGAAAATTATTCAAGAGAATATTTAAATACATAGATGGCAGTGGCGTGCATTGCTCTAAGACCAAAAGAAGGCCTTTGTAGTTCATCGAGTACCGGTGAAAATTGTGCACTGACTAATTAACTAACTAACCATCATGCCGTTTCATCGCAGGGGTAGGCAGAGAGAACGGACCGCCCAACAACTCGATCTTGGCATGCACTTCTTGCTTCATCTTGATCGTGCCATGTTTTCCTCGGGCGTTCCTCTTTTCACATTCGCGTCGTATATTCTCCTTACACTCCTTTTTTTGTTGAATCGCCCTACATGCCAAAACATCTAAGTATCACTTTTTTACACATTACGCTTAAATTAGCTATTCATTCTTCTTGAAACTTCAATATTTTTCACAATACCATACATGGTTTTATCGGATATTCGCATCAAAGATATAATTTCTACGCCATTCAGTGTACGCCGTTTTTGTGAAAAATCAATATAAGGATAGACAACTTATAAAGTGAATACCAATCGGTTGAAGAAATTATAATTTTTGATTAATTTACTAATAAATATTTTTATTCAGTAATCAATTTAGTTTTCAGAATAACATAAACATTTAATGGCTTATTTAAAACATCGCACGTCCTTTTACTTATGCATTCCCGCGTACCATAAACATGTTACAACATAATGAGTTTATTAAAAACGGTTGGCACCACTTTACTCCAAATAGGCAAAGTATCCCGCCCCAAGTAAAAATGCCGAAAATTAGGGTGGACTCCCACCGCAAGGCCCGAAAAAAGTGAATAAATATGGAAATTGGACCCGTAATATTCACCCGGCAGACGGGCGTAAGGTGTTTTGTGTTTAGGTAAGTGAAAACCAATTTAATATTGGTTTAAGCAGTAGGAACACCATATGCGCTGCAATCCGGGGTGGGAATTCCGCCGAGGGAAATTCACACTTTACGGCAGCCTCGTGTTTGGCAGGAGCCTCGATATTGGAAATAAAACGATAAGCGAATAAATCTGCAAGCAAGAGAAGCGCACACGTGGTATTACTAATAAATATTTTATTTTTACACCAAGAATTTTTAAACGTAACTAAACGAACCAGAGACAATTTACATAACGACGTAAATAATTTAAAGGAGACGTCGTTGTCGATTCACAGATGAAGAGTTATTATATCGCTAAATATGAAAATAAATATCTCGATTTTCTTGAAAATGACTAATAACAGTTTGTTCTTATTAGTGCCGGGAAGGTTTACAGAGCAGTTTGATTGAAATCCAATATGTAAAACTGTTGCTATAACGTTTTAAAATTAGTACGAAAGACATTGAACACGTTATATTGTATTGAGGTTACCCCATAGATAAACCACTCAGATTAACCACAGATTATATATTCAAAAGAAAAGGGAAGAATATTTTCAAAATGGAAAACCCAAGAATGAAATAAAATTTTCAAATGAATGTTTCTTGCTTTCTTTGCTTAGATATAGTAATAGTCGTCATAAGGCATTACTTTTGCTGTAAAATCAATTCCGGCATCCAAGCGACAAGCAAGAAATCACAACTTCATAACTTTATTGAAAAAATATATATATCCCAAGCAAATGCTAAGTATACATCAGCAAGCATTTTATAAAATATACTCGTATGCTTGACGGCCTTCGTGGTCGAGGGGTAAGGTTTTATACTCGTATAACTACAGATCTACTACAAATCCGGTGGTACCGGGTTCACATCCAGGCGTGTCCAAGTTTACACATATGGATTATTGTTCTTTAATATTATATTTGGTCAATTAAGGAAACCTAAACAAGCGATTTTTTTTTAAACAGAGCCATGAGACGTATATTAAGGAAAGCAAATATGCAAAATTCAATCAAATGAGAAAAGAGCTGATTGGATTCGAATAAAAAGGAGACTGTTACACAATGTGTTACTTTTTATGCATAAAATTCTCAATAACAAAATGCCAAAATATGTTATGGATGAAATTGTTTAAAAAAAATCGACTTAATTATGAAACAAGATATGTAAATAGAATTAGATTATATAATATGAGAAAAACAGAGTCACAGAACTGCTTAATGTATAGAGGACTAAAAGTGTATGATGAGATGCCTGAAATGCTGAAGAATGAAAGTATTTCAAAATAATTGCTATGCTTATCGTAGAGCTATAATATTATAAAGAGTGAAATATAATCATCTACGTATTAGTTTAAATACATAAAATAAAATATAAAGTACATCAATAAATAATAAACAGAAATGTTAATTTTATTAGTTATATTGAGTTATTTTATATTTAATTCAAATAAAACAATATTATGGTATGCACGTTCCAGAGCGGTAGATACTCTCAGTTTCGCCCTGTTGAAAGACCATCATTCGGAAGCGAACCGTTCATAGAAATCGCTTTGACCGAGCTTGGTGACCAGATGTAAATAATCAGGTACTTCCCCACCTTCCTATTTACCATCTTCACCCCCCCTCCTCTCTACCCCACCCGACCCCATCTATACCCATCGGCCTCACAACATATCCCACTGCAAAAGACTCACTAGCTCCGGTTGGAATGGAGCAGTTGAGACTGTTATACAGTATTCAAAATTAAAAAAAAAAAGTTAATGTTTTAAATAAAACCTGAAGAAATGTGTAAGTACAATTATAATGTTAGTTTTTGTTGTTTCGACAAAAACTAACATTATCTTTAGATGCGTACCGATGAAGGTATCCATTTATTTATCATCAATTTAGATATCGGAATATTTTTTTAAAATTTAATGTTAAAAATTATTAACCTAGCTAAAAACGATAGTAAACAAGCTCTAGATTTTTTATATCTTTGTTAGATATTTTTAAATCACTATTTTATTTTTAGATACTCGTATACGAGAAAATCATGCAGCATTGACTCCAACATAACATAATAAAAACGCATAAATTTGTTTTGAGCCACTTCAATTTAATATAATGATCGACCGGTTTCGGACGTACCTTTCCTTCGTCATTAAGATAAATGTTTCCATTTCATCTCTTCCTTCTCCCCTTCATCTATCTAGTATATTCAACCTCACAATATTCCCCAATAGGAGATGTCATAGTCCCACTGACGCAGTTAAGACTCTATTACATATTTCATATATTTATGAAAAATGTAACCCATGAAAAATAAATCAATTCAAATAGATTATGTACTAGATTTTTATTTTAACCGCCCGTCCTTTGGGTTATTATTCAACAACTAGGTAAAAAAACATAGTTTTTTTTAGTTAGATTTCGCCATAACAATACTACTGACTAGTGACGTAACTTGTGTAGGAGAGATGAAAATACTCGAATACATCCGTTAGCTTCGGCTGACCTCGAAATAATAAACGAGACGACGCAGGAACAATCTTGACGTATACGAATGTTTTATGGGATGTGGATAAAGTTTTGTATTTGTTCGGGCGATAATATAGCGGCCGTATTACGTACGTTCGTAAGGGTAGGGCGGTTAAATCAAGCTGTTTATACACCAAGCAGTCGAAATGAATGTATTGTCTACCGTCTGTGATTGGCTCGCCATGGATTTAACCAAAGTTTAATAATTACCGAATTGTACATTGCAATTCATAGAAAGCTACGTACAGGCGGAAGCATAACACGTCCCAATTAATACGCTTTGATTTAAAACCGGTTATGTATACTAAAAACACATTTATAAAAAATAAAAAATCTTTAATGTACGTTTCATCGTTAGGTTGCTAATGTTAATTTTATTTTGCATTGATGTCTATATTATGTACATCTGTCTATATACGTAAAAATGAATGTTTGTCTGTCCGTCCTCGAAAATAGCACAGTTTGTTCTTTTTCTTGTATTTTTTCGGCATTCACTATATAGCAATTTCTAGACATTTTGTTTGGAAGTTTTATTTATTATGTACTTTCGCAATTTTTTATTTATTAAATTTGCTACCGGTTTTGACACAACTGTGTCATTCACTAGCATTCTTAAAACGAACTTAAATTAAACAAGTACAGAAACAAATTAGTCACCATTAGGTGAGGGTAGTGGGAGTGGTGATTTGGAGGGGGGTGGGCGGTGGGAGGAGTCAAAGTTAATAGGAAACATGGTTATCAAAGGTGATTTACAGGGAGCTATTATTTTATTTACTAAATTAATTTTAGATTGAATTTTTTTGATAATTTCTAAAGTAATAAATCAAAAATAGCAGTACATAGTAAATAAAACTTAAAAACAGTTTGTTCTTATTAGTGAGGTTTAGAGAGTAGTAATGCAATCCAATATGTAAAACTGCTATAACGTTTTAAAATTAGTATGAAAAACATTGAACCCGCCGTGTTGTATTGAGGTTAGCCCATAGATATACCACTCTGGTTGACTACACATTTCAAATTCAAAAGAAGATAATTAGTTTGGGTAGAAAATTTTCAAAATTTAAAATACATGTATGTACCTACTTAAGAATTTTATTATTTAGATATGTTTTTAAAATGTTTGGAATGAAATAAAATTTTCAAATGAATATTTCTTTATTTCTTTGTTTAGATATAGTAAAACTCGTCACAAGGCATTGCTTTCGCTGCAAATCAATTATGGCACCCAAACGACAAGCAAGAATTCACAACTTTATTTCCAAAAAAAAAAAAGAACCCGAGCAAGGCCGGGAACACATCAACTAGTATTATATAAATATATGTCATAGCAAAAAAAAACTAAAATAGTTATAAGCGACGCGTTAAACTGGTTCCGAACCAGTATACTATATTTCCCCATCAGCTTATTTGACAGTTAAATTTGAAATTGTGAATTTGTGGTTTTGAGCAACAGGTTTACGCATTAATAATTGTCAAATAACATTCACGTATCAATAATTAAATGCTTTCAAATAACATTAATAATTATTAAGCGTGTTTATGGAACATAAATAATAATTAATTATAAATTGTACGTGCTCAAAACGTAAATAATAATACATTGTGTTTCCAATCATTTTATTAACAGGGTTATATTGACAGTGATTCTTGAAGGAATAAAAGGTGTTAATAAAATTTTTGTTTAAGGTGGCTTTTTTTTCTCAACCAAAAATAAATCTTTCATGTGTGGTTAGTGCTCACTTATCCGAGTGAGCACTAACCACAAACTCCCCACCAAACAAACCCCCCACTCCGGCTCTAACTGTCATTATATTTTAATGTTTATAGGCGATAAAAAAAAATCAGTAGAAAACAAAATGCCATGCACATTTTTTTACTCTGAGGCCGCTCTCTGACGGTCCGGTAAGGAATCGACATAAGTATCAGGCGTATTACCGATAGCGCGCTGCGCCATATATTTTTACACGACTAGGGGAGGAAGCGGGAGCGGCGCGACTTACTAGAAGTATACCACCAGCGGGACGACAAAGACGCTTCTCGGTAAACACGCGTCGTGTCAATTACTCAATATTTCATATATTTTATTTTTGAATCATTAACGCCTTTCGGCGTTGAGGTAGACTATGATGTGAAAATCATGTAAGCAATAAAGAGTCCTTGTAAGCGTGTATAATAACAAAGATAAATTTAAAGAATATCTGTAAATAACAAAGCAAGAATAAGCGTCTTTGAAGGTATATAAAAATTAGGACTGAAGAAATAAAAACAAAATTAAAATAAAATTTTGTAAATAATATTTCAAATTAAATTGTTTATAATAATTCCATAGATCATAAATGTATTTAATTAATAAATACGTCATTGCAATAGGTAGAGATATATATGTTTAATATTTCGTAGTAAGTAATAAATTTACAGAAGAACATAGTGTGTATATCAGGGCAGATAAATTAGTTCGTGAGTATATATTGTATCAGCGATACATTCCATATATCTGTCATATGCGCATATTTATTTTAACATTTTGAAATATAACAGTAGAGGTTCTATTTTTTAACTAAATATTCAGTAATAATGCGTTATTCCTTTGGGGTGTTGATATATAAGACATTATAAGTATTGTGTTATTGATGTAATTAAAAACAAGAACATGAATGTATGGTATTGAACATTATAACACAGTGTTAGTACCAGTAGTATGAGTAAGATAGAATTTAATGTGGAAGTTTAAAGAGAAGGCTTAAAATTTAAACAAAAGAGAAGAACCTAAAATTCTTTCTAAATTTAAATATTATCGACGATTGTTAAAGGTCGTTCTTTTCGAATGATTAATCTCAAACACCTATCGGTCATGTGTTTTGTTCAGCGACGTTCTATTTGCCTGTTTCAAAGCATTTTTTACAATTAAACAGCCTAAATTATCTACGAAGGTGTCGCGCTAACTTTCATAGACAATAAAATAGTGCCCGCCCACTCTTATAGACATTAAAATAATATCAAAGTAAAAAAATAAAATTAATATAGATGAGTTAATATTGTATTTCTTGATTCGTTTTAAAAACTAATAAATGAACCAACATTTTATACTTCACAAACTTATATGTTAAAAATATGTAAAAATAAAGTATTAGCTTGACTTATGCTAATGCCGCAAGAATACATTATACTTTTTCTACATTTGACGTTTCTCCTCTGTGAAAAACAATACAAAACGTAGCCTATAATAAGTAAAATTTTATTTAAATCATACAAAAACATAGTTTTGGAAAGCGGAAACATGCATTTAATATTCAGTTTTATTTAAATCATACAAAAACATAGTTTTGGAAAGCGGAAACATGCATTTAATATTAGGATCGGGTAAAATGGATCGCAAACCAATAATGACATTTGACCTTTCGGTGATAAATTTTCACCCTGTTTCACCACTTTTTATAACTAGTCCTCTGTTGAGCGGAACTTAATCCACAAAAATCGACATCCTAAATTCACATCAATTGAACCCCAAAAAGCGAAATAATTTCTCCATCGTTACAGACTGTTCACGTTCACATCCAGTGGCGTTCTTGGTACTCTGGTCCCACCTTTAAGTACAATGCAACACACACACAAGTGGTGCCTGACTGGCTATGCTTGTGCCGGTGTTGGGTACATACTGCGGCGACACAGCTGTGTTGGGTCGTATGCAATTTGCGCCCGTAAGTGGAACGATTTAACTACACACATAACTAGTCACAGGGCTGCGCCACTGTTTTGGTGAGGGGCACTTTTGAACGAACGTTATTTAAAGCTGGATTCTGAAATAGATTAAGCTTAGGAACAAACTTTAAAGTTGCGAATAAAACGGGTGTCGAATCGATCTATTTATTTCAGTGTCATTCAAAATCTTTTTGTTGGCATTTAAACATTATCTTTCATCCAGAATTGCAACAAAATTGTACGCATGAATAAATAAGATTTTTTGTATGTGTAATCGTTCATATATTAAAGTTGTTCACTAAGTTAAACGTAATATTGAAAATCTAATGAAAAAAAAAATTATTCACTACGTGCAAATTCATTTGTGGCATTATTTTTAATTAAGTTTCAGTGACGAGAGAACCATTGGTTTAGAATTTTTTTATATTTATTTATTAAATGCTGGTTTAAAGAAATGAATAATAAATAAATGAATAGGATTATACTATTAAAATCGCATTCCTGCGATTAGTCATTGAATGCATTTACGATTTTAGATGGAATAATTATTATTTCTAAGTAAAGTAATAAAAATAATGATCAACCGTCCGCAGCCAGTGAGACTACGGCATCTCCAATTGGGGTATGTCGTGAGACGATTAGATTTTGAGGATGGGAAAGAGATGGGAGAGAGAAACATAGGAAGTCATCTGGCTATTCAGATCTGGTCACCAAACACAGCTAAAGCCACTTCCAGCAACTTTAGTATTCTGAATGGTGGTCTTTCACCAGGGCGATTCTGACAGTATTTCACGGCGATTTGAACTCACGACCTCCAGATTAATAGCCAAGGATCGTAACCACTCAACCACGGAGAACGTCGACTTATTTTAACCAGTGATTCCTAACCTTATTTGAAGCAAATAATGTACAGGAACTTTTGATATCCGGTGTCATTTTTCGTAGTTTTTTAACAAAAAAATATATTTTTACATGTCGTAAATTTAATTAATATTATTACTCCAAGTATGTAAAGAATGCAAGACTGATGTAAGCGTAATGAGTAAAATTAAGAAAGGGACGCTTACATGTAGAGCAAATGAATAAAGAAAGGAGTGTAGGGAGAATATATGACGCGAATGTGAATGAAAGAAGAATCCGGGGACGTTCGAAGAAGACATGGCACATTCAAGTGAATCAAAATCGGGCCATATCAGAAGTCGGAATAACCGAAGAGAATGTATGAGACGTTGTATGAATGTGGATGAAGCAAGAAGTGTATGCCAAGATCGAGTTGTTTGGTGGTCCGTCCTCTCTGCCTACCCCGGCGTAATGGTTAGTTACTCGAAATAAGATCAGGAATCACTGATTAAAGTAAGTCAGTATAAACGAAATTGAAAAAGTATGGGTTTTAATCGATTTTGGAAATCATAGGTATTTATTAAGTTTACCAGATTGAATAGAATATGCTATTTAATTTATTTTTATTAAATTATCGAATTTATAAACATCACTGTAATATTTAATCATTGAAGAAGATAATATTAATATATCCTAAATGAAACAAAATGGAGGATAATATTGACAAGTCTTCAATTTCAAGTATGATATCAATGAAGATAGCGTAAATTGAAATGGTTTCATTAGCTTAGATGGTAAAGTGGTTCTCCCGGTAAGACAGAGGTACTGGGTTCGAGTCCCAGATGCGACTGATACCTTTTTATTTTCTGTGTTTTTTTTTCGTTTTCATGTTTTATTTAGGATATGTTAATATTATCATTTTCAATGATTAGAACTTGCTACTTTATGTGTTTAACCATATACATCAACATATACATTTAAGAAATGAAAAAATTCAGAAATAAGTTTGCATCCCTTAAATATTTTTAAATTGTCACCCCGGTAACACGAGGCTCGCTCCTGAATAAACTTATGCGGGAGATTTTCAAATTGGAAAAATAAATTGTACCAGGAATTGTAATGTAATGTAATATAAGGGATAGGTACCTACTAGGTGGTTCTCGCGTATGGAAACTGACTGAATGTTCGAGAATTGAAACACATTATGGGGAGTTTAAGGGGAAATTTCCCGTACAACCTTTAAAAAGACCCATTATATTTGCAAATGGGAAATTAGTGTCGCATTGTAACGTATGTCAATGGTGTATTGATTTGTATGAATTCACATCGCAGAACATTCAAACCCTTCAGACTTATAAGCGTATTTTACAATTTACAAAAAAATTTCCATATTCGAATGTTATTTTTTTTTTTTAACAATTTTTATACTCAATTTGTGAGGCAGTTTTGGGTACCGCCGCTCCGAGAACCATTCTTTGGATAACCAACAACTTTAGTACAAATGGGTCAGACCAAGTGGTTCGTTACATTTTCTGACTTAGCAGGGGTACCCGTGGTGAGGTTTTTTTAAGGTCTTAGCGGCGGTTGCGTCTGCACGCCAACTGCGCGGGTATATGGGTTTCTTTAAGACCCAGATTCACTCATTCCTATCCTCCAAAAGATTCCCCACATAGCATCCCCTATGCTGACATGGACCTTATTAGGAAATTATTTTCCTCAGGGCCCTCCGTGTGGAGTAACTGTAAAAAAAATATATTAGAAAAAAATAAAATATATCCACTAATATCCAGAAAAAATTAAAATGAACTTGAAAATGTAATAAATATATTTTGAAAAAAAATATATTTGAGAGCATTATTAAGTAGCCAGACGACATTTAGCATTCCAAAGAAATATTTCTAACCACTTAGTTTAATGACGTATTAGTTTCAGAAAAAAATGCCGGCTTGCAATTTTACTTCCTATTATTATTGTGGATCAGATTTATTCACTCGGACAAAAATATGATTTCACCCTTTCAATGGCATTAATTTGGAACCTTTTACGCTCTGCCTCCCCGACGTCCTCCCGACCCCCACCCCACTTCTCCCAGCACCGCTCAACCCCGTTCCATCCACACTCAATTGCTTTATTAAACATTCCAATAGGTCTCATTTATTACGAACATGTTCGGAATTATTCGATATCTCTACTACGATACTTAGAGATAGATTTCATTAGATTGGTATCGGAAGAAAAAAATATTGCCATTAGTTTTAAATTTATCAACACCAAACTATCAGATTGTGTTTATTTATCAATGTACCTAGGCGCCCAATACGAAGTTCGATATCTGTAAAGATGATACCTTACAAGAACCAACTCTGAAATCTATTTATTTCATGAATCAGGTTTGAAAATGGCCTTCAATGCCGAAACAGCTGTCACTATAACAAAAACTAAAAATACTTATAACATTATTAAATTTGATTTAGATTAAAGTTAAAAAATATATACATTAATCTACTCAATTTATTTTTTATAACTTATTGAAGTTTGTAAATCTCATTGTAATATTGAATCATTGAAGAAGATAATATTAACACATCCCAAATGAACCACGAAACCGAAAAAACAACAGAAATTAAAAAGATTTCAGTCGCATCTGAGTTCAAACCCAGGACATCTACCTATCCGGGGAACCGCTTAACCAACTTAGCTAATGAGACCAGTTCAATTTACGCCATTTACACCGATATCATACTTGAAGTTCAAGATTTGTTAATATTATCCGCCATTTTTATAAATCCCATATTATTGGCTGCTATCCTTATGATGATTGTTTCATCCCGAACTCAATTGCAATCGGAATAGAGTCTCGGATATACCTACCCGATTTTTATTTATATGATACATCTATTGACTTATTTTACAAGTCCAGAAAGAAATATTCAATTTATTTTTTATAACTTATTGAAGTTTGTAAACCTTACTGTAATATTTAATCATTGAAGAAGATAATATTAACACATCCCAAATGAACCACGAAACCGAATAAAAAAACAAAAAATTAAAAAGATTTCAGTCGCATCTGGGACTCGAACCCAGAACCGCTACCTACCTAGGTAAGTTGGTTAAGCGGTTACCCCGGATAGGTAGAAGTCCTGGGTTCGAGTCCCAGATGCGACTGAAATCTTTTTAATTTTTTATTTTTTATTCGGTTTCGTGGTTCATTTGGGATGTGTTAATATTATCTTCTTCAATGATTATATATTAATCTAGTTAAACGAATTACCACACAAAAACAATTAATGAATAAGGAACTCCAGTCAATTTTTTTTTCAAAATACTTTTATAAAGTGGTGATATATTTTTTATGTCATTTATAAAGTAAGTTCTCTTCAGTTTTATTTAAAACATACAAAAAACATGTTTTAACATTCGAAAATGAAAATAAATGTTTTTCATTCAATATTTGAATCGAGATAATTATTGAAACAGGTAAACCAATAATGACGTTTGACATTTCACTGACATTTGTTCACCCTGTTTACACTATTTTATAATTAGTCCTCTGTTGAGCGGAACTTAATCCACAAAAATAGATATCCTATATTGATTGTAAATTTGATCGAGAATTTCGTTGGGAAGAGCATATTTGTGAATTTGAACGGTGCTGAGGCAAAATTAAGGCTCAACAGTTGCTCAGTAGGGTTGCGAAGAACGGCCGTAACTGTGATGACTACGTCTAGGTACTGTGGAGCGTGGTCTTCCATTATGATCTAGGTTTGTGTGGTGATGAATTAAACTCGTATATGCAAGTTGGGTATAATTATTACTGTTGCAATGCTATAAAGCTATGTTATGAAGAAGGTAAACTCGATGCAAGTTGGGTATAATTATTACTGTCGCAATGCTATAAAGCTATGGTATGAAGAAGGTGGAGACAACCATTCATTTGTTTATATACGTCTATAAGACAAGCTGTCTCTTTCATACACTTGGAAATATGTTCACCACACTAACTAACTCACATACCATCACGTCGTTTCTCCGCAGGAGTACGCAGATTAATGCCATGAAATTGACATTACAAAGGAATGCAGCGGGTGCGAGCCTGGCTCCAAACATTTATTGAAATCTTTTTATTAAAATTGATTGAATTAAATAAATGTAAATTGAAATGCGTATCTAAAAAGGTTCGAACAACATTAATGCTCTTACAGAAACCGTTGTCCTATATATAGTACAAGCCCAATCACTTTTATTTATTTTATTGAATCATCGATGTTTGCCGTTTTACAAAAGAGGACCAATCTAGTCTGATCTATATCATATCCCTTCCCACACTACGACAAAGGAACTTTCTGAGAAGGGTGGTGAAACCGTCGGGTGGGGTTTTCTCTTTTTTTATTCTTTACTCCATAATTTGCAATGAAAAAATGTCAGCATGTGTTGTAATGGATGCCGAGGTGACTAGATAAATTCTATTATCAAATACTTATTTGATATTGGCTCCAAGAACCTACCGTACATATCATTGTGTGCGCTATAATCGACGCCAATATTGAATGCCTTTATGCTCAAATTGATGTTGTGGAGATTAAATGATCGTCAAAGAATCTCACAAACTAATGTGAGATTCCTTGTCAGTGCAACCATTTGTTTATCACTTTCTCTTATGTCTTGCGATATTTTACTGCTGGTGTAGTAATAGCTAAAAATATATGTATTGACGGCAGGTAGAGACACATCCCAACATCACGTGATAGGCTCAGAATCTTAGGATAAATTCTCCAATTCCCTGTATTTGTACGCAATATAACGCAAAATTTCACAATACCCGTTCAAAATATCGAACCGAAGAAATACGTACGACCACAAATTGATACACGGGTATAAAATGTATCCCGAGCATCTCCTGTCCCGATCCTATCTTCCTCTTCCTCTCTCACCCTTCCTTCTTATTTTATTTTTTCGAATACAACATCTATACTTAACCACTGTTAGCACAAGAAACTAAGTTGGCTTACCTTTTGTTAAACTTCATTGTATATAAATTTGTATTAAAAGATGTTTGTTTCTTACAAATAAAAAAAATAAAAAAATGTGTATGGTATACAGAGGCGTGCATTCCATATAGGCACATAAGCAATGGCTACCCTACCTTACTGACATAAAAATATCAATAATATTAAATTTTATTGAACGAAATCCAGATAAATCACCGTAACGTATCAAAAGCCGAAACGGAGTATGCAAAATGACGGATATGCCATATTGAAATGTTGTCTGAATTCTACAGAAAAAATGTATATGTGTGCGCATTGCGTATTCAGAAGAAGACAGATTTGTGTTAGTATCGAAAAAGGCAGTGCCTTTCTGTACAAATCACAAATGTAGCAATCAGTGTTATCTGTTGGTACATTTATTAATTAGTAGAACTACTGTAGATACTAAGGAAATAATTATCATATTACTTGACTTTTCTTCGTGAAATTGTGCGGTTGATAAAAAGATGGAAAAATTATATATCCAGTAAATGGCTTGTAATGTGGATAAATGAAGCGGTTGTTTGGATATTTGTTCTGGCAGGTAATCCCAACTAACATCGACTAAAGCCAGCAGTTTAGCCATTCTTAGCATAAACTTAATTAATTCGATATTTCTCCTACTGCCTACCCTGATTAAAAACTCTGTGCACGCCAATGATGATATATATCAAAAGTTTTAGGGGCTGAAGAGCTGTCTCGTTTCAGGGAGTAAATATTGAAATGTGAAATTATTTACTGTGTTGCAGCCAAAGTATTTATTGAATACTAGCTGATTTGTACCCGGAGTTGCTCGAGATTTGGAATAAAGTTATGAAGTTGTGATTTCTTACTTACATTGGGGAGCCATAATTGATTTGACAACGAAAGTAACTATCTCCAAATAAAGAAACATTCTTTTGAATGTTTTGTTTCATTTCAAAGGTTTATTTTTTAAAAATATATCTAAATAATAAAGTTCTTAAGTAGGTACCTACTCGTGTTTTACATTTTGAAAATATTCTACCCAAAAAACCCCTTTCTTTTGAATATGCATTCTCTAGTGTTATATCTATGGTCTAAGCTAAATATGGCGGGTTCAATGTTTTTCATATTAATTTTAAAACGTTATAGCAACAGTTTTACATATTGGATTTCATTCAAACTACTTTCTAAACCATTCCGGCACTAATAAAAATAAACTGTGCTATTTTCAGCGAAACCGGTCTAGTTATTTTTGAGAACATTGAGGACAAACAAACAAACTTACATTGATTTTATATATATATATATATATAGATTCACATATTTGGAAGGTCGTACAGAACTCAGAAAAAAGACATTTAAAAAATAAATTGTGTAGGTACTGTAGCGGAACCTAAGCGCAAAATATTTCTGCTTATCGCACTAGTATCCCAGCTAGCCAGCGAACATATGGCCCTGCATGCAGAGCCGGGCTACTTACATTCGTATCCCAGCACCGCCAGTCTGGTTAAACACCTTCCGTCAGTGTCCTAGTACCGCATCTTCTGATATTTTAATATTTATGTTATAGAGAATGTACCGTAGTTAATAAATCAAGCATCAATATTCGAATTATTTTAACACCTTCCTTCATTAGGGTATACAGTCAGATATACATTCCATCTTTACATTGGTGACCCCAACGTGATGAAATAATAGTTTTTTTTAAATTAACTCCAGATCTTTAAAAATGCTGTGTGGGGTGTATTGTAAGGAAAGGAAGGAGAGGAAGTTTTGGGAAGGAAAGGGGTATGAAGGGTGGGTCGAAATCTGGGGGTTAGTGTCCAGGAGTAACGGAAATATGATTCCCTCCCTACCACTGCGGTGCAAAGCGATGAGTCAAGAGAGTCCGGCTGGAGAAGTCAAAGGGCTTCCATTAACCAGCCTCTCCTGATCCGCCTAGGTACGCAGCTGGTAGGGAGACGCATCCCCCGTCAAGACCTGGACAAACCTTACCCCATGAACCCGGGCATCTCCACTAATTCACCAAAAATTTGTTTCAAGAAAATGTTTTGGATAAAACTGTGCTTTCCTTCGCCAGGAGAGTACAACAACTCAATATAATCCTTTTCGTCTGTTTTCCTACCCAAAATACTTAGATAACGCGTCACGTTATCTATTACTTTGGGGTTGCCAACTGGTTCCAGTCAATTTAAAATTGTTTATGGACATCAAAATAAGACAAAATTCCTTTAGTTCCTAAGCAATGCGTTTGTCTTCGTAGTTGCTGGCTACGCCTTTTTCTCATAATTATAATTTACTTGCGCATGCCGGATTTGAACCGGCGATCTTCAGATTCGTAGCCAAGGATCGTAACCACTCAAGCACGGAGACTTCTCAATATATTCCCATATTATCATGTGAATACTTTACGATTTGAATGTTTAAATCTACATATTTAATAATTAATAAGAATAATACTAATAATTGGACGATTTGAATAGCGCTGTTTTTGTTAAAAATCACCTCAAGGGCGCTGTGTAAATATTACTTCCTATTCTCTATCTAATTATGTACAAACAGATACAAAAACATATTTACATGGCAGGTCGCTTCAGATGAACACAGTTTTTTAGAAAATTTAAGAAACCTTATAGAAGATATGATTTTTACAGTTGCTTTTTTATCCTCCTTTTCTATTACATGTTTTTTTTCTATGTTACATTTATTAGAAGATTTGTGACACAAAAAGAGTTGGTATTTATTTGAAATATTTTTAATTTTTAGTACTGGGGAATATTTATAAAATGACCTTAAAATTAAATACATTGATTCTAAAATTCAAAGAAAGAAAATTGTACCTTCCTTTTATTTACAGCAATGTGTCCCGGAGTTGGTTCCCGATTGTTGTGAAAAACTCATTTTAGCTTTGAGGCATTCCATTCGTAGCAATGGAATATCAACTCGAAACACAGCAATCAGTGGAAACCTTTGAGGAAAGCTACAACAATTAATCAAACCATTTATTGTGAATTTCGGGCTCTTAATTGCAGTTCATACAAAGCGTTTTTTTCTTGGCTGCCCGTTTTGGTACCCACGTGGCATGCGGGAGACCGAATCACACAACGCCGAATTGGATTTTTCCAGGCGTAGGTACCCTTTACCGCGTTCAGATATTTTGTACCGTTGGTCAGGGAACAATAAGGAACTAATGTAGTAAGGAACTCCAGTCCAATTTTTTAATATATTTTTTTATAAATAATGACGTTCAAACTTAAATACGAGCATATTTCATTTTTGTTTTTCTTAAGTTCGTTTTCATAGTTAAAATAGTTTTCAAATTTTTCAAAGCCTCCAAATGCTCCAAATTTATGGCCGGTAAATATTGATCAGTTTTGAGGTAAGAATGTCAAAAATTAATATAAGGATGAGTTTTACCGTATATAATTTTATATTCCATTCATGGTAAACCATAACTAAACATAAGAAAGAAAATTATTTACCTTCTTAGAAACTATAATTAATAAATTTCTTCAATCAAAAATATTTTTTTTATGTTGAACAACACTTATAGAGCTTAAAGTCACCCAAATTAAGATTAAATTTCGACAAACCAAAAAAAAAATCCACATTTAAAATATAAAACAAAATCGAAAAATAAAAATTTCCATCTTAATCCAAAAACAGAATGGGCACGTGACGTGAGATGTTCCAAATGCAATGGTACCAATATAGCAAGGTTTTTCGATGGGATGAATTTTTATTCACTTTAAAACAAAGATTTATAAATTCTACTTATATTTATTTCATAATAAAAGCTATATCTGCGTTTGAATCCCTTAATGTCATATTTTATGTTTCTATTATCACTTAATGCATATTTTATGTTTCATTTTATAATTTAGTGCATATTTTATGTTTCTTATTATCACTTAATGCCATATTTTATGTTTCCTATTATCACTTAATGCCATATTTTATGTTTCCTATTATCACTTAATGCCATATTTTATGTTTCTTATTATCACTTAATGCCATATTTTATGTTTCCTTTTATCACTTAATGCCATATTTTATGTTTCTTATTATCACTTAATGCCATATTTTATGTTTCCTGTTTCCACTTATAACGTTCATAAATTATTCTTTAAAGAAAATTAATACATTATTTTATATTTAAAACGTCAACGATAGAAATATGATAAAAATTATTATATTACGCACAGGCGGTCTCCGTGGTTGAGTGGTTACGATCCTTGGCTAAAAATCTGTTCAAATCCCGGAGTGCGTAATAATTTTATTTGTTTAAATTGTGATTTCATAACTTACTCATTAAATATAATAATGTAGTATATTTGCGCGACGTTCCAGAGTGATAGATACTGTCAGAAAGACCACCAATCAGAGTCGAAATGTTACTGGAAATGGCTTTTTCCGTGTTTGGTGACCTGATCTGATTTGGTGACCATCCTCTACCCCATCTCCTTCCCTCCTTAATATCTTCAGCCTCACAAAATACCCAATTTCGGGATGCCATTTTCTCACTGGCTGCTCCAGACGATTGGGAAAAGTTGGCACTCTTGTGTGATATCAATAAAAAAAGCTTAGTCTTTTTTTTCAAATATTTTATTTCATTTTCTTGTATTTATACTGTTTCAAAATGTACTTTAATATTATGTATCAACTTTTTTTTAATAAAAGGTTGTTAAACCCTGCCTAGGGGTTGGGCAAGAAATTCAACCCCGGGTTTTATTTATTCGTTGGAGTGACGGCCGATATTAAATGTTCCGTACATACTCGCATGGAAATATGTTGTGCTAGCAATTATGTGATCCAGCATTAATATTGGATTTGCGGGAGGTGTGGGAGGGATTAGGGGAGGGCGAGGGGGCGTAGGCAATAAGTCATATCGCTAGAGAATTCACCAATAAGATGAGATATGAGAAACCGAGAAAAGACCTAATGCACTTTTTCATACAGGGGGGTGAAAATTACATTTCTCTTTTCTTTTATTGTTTTACGTCGGTATTTTTTATTTACGGATGGCTTTACCAAGGCCAAAAGAGATTAAAAAATTACACGGCGTTATTTTTATGTCTTAACCAAATCTACGAATAAGTACTATTTTGCTCTTTCTTACATTGTCTATTAAACAAATATTATGGTCTCCTTGATTGTATATCTCCTCGATAGCTGCGGGTATCTTTAAAATTGTTTAAATATTACTATTATATTTAGTCTATCCTCACTGTAACAAACTGTACTGCTGTGTTTTATTTCGCAATTTGTTTATTACTTGCTAAAAATTTTGATATTATTTAAACCGATATTATGAAATTGGAGTCTAGTATGTCTTTAACAAAACTGTAATGCTGTTATCATATTTTAACAATATTTAAGATATTTTTTCCTACTTGTGTAGATTGATCACAACATGCATGGACTTATATTTTTTATATTATTGTGCTTTTTTATTGTGATTGGTATTTATTGTTGTATTATATAATATTGTTGAACTAAACTCCTGCTGACAAGCTACTTGCAATTTCTTAGCGGGTACAAGTTCCCATTGTATGTAATTAATTTTATACAATAAAAAACAATTAAAAATAAAAAGATTTAAAAACATTATTGTTTTCTTATATTATAAAACTCTCTTCAAAATGGCTTTACTCAATTTTGAAGGGAAAATTGGGTACCTACCGACCAACGCACTTACATCATAAGGAAAAAACCTCGATTCAAACTAACATTATAAAACTGAACATATGTTTAGGCTATAAAAACCATAAATCCCATTTCACAAAATTGTACAATGCTCTGCCAAGTGATACTAAAAATCCCACAAAATATCAAAAACAATATCAAAATATGGCTAAGAAAACATGAAGCTGTGAAAAAAAAATATGAAGACAATATAAGAATCAGTGACACCCACACATCAACCTACAGTACCACTCGGAACAGGAATCCCTAATTTAGGACTTTGAATAAAATAAAATATTTCAATATGCCACTGATGTCAGATTTAATAGACTTGTCCTAGGTACCATTTCGACGGCGACATAGGAGACATAGGACACGTGACACCCATTTTGAACACCAGCCTAGTTCCCTACCGTCCATGTCTGTTTCGTGTAATTTTACTGCGGTAAGCAAATTACAAAACATTTATAAAAAGTTCAATCTAAATACTCTAATATATTCGGTTTTAGTAAATAGGCCGAACCTTTTTACCTATTTGCTGTTTTATTTTAAATTGGCGGCGCGCCTAGCTCTAGACCCTGAGCCTTATTTTGACTTATTCCCCTTGCGGGCGTTCTTTGAATCGTTAAAGTGGGGCATAGCATACAAAAGGTTGAGAAACACTGGAAAGCATTAAAAAATGGAACATAGGCAATCAAATATTGAAAACAGAAACATTTAGAATGTGGGTATCTACGTTGTTTTGGTTTATCAAGTTTAAAAATAGAACCCAGATAATCTCTATGGACAGAAATCTTGTCAGAATGAACCGGGCTCATAGTTATTGCATTTAAAAATAAAACACTGATAAAATGTGTATGACGAATGTACGTTGTTTTGGTTTATTTCATTTTAGTACGGGTAAAGTAGAGCCAAAATCCATGAAATAAATGATAAAATTGCTACATTCATGAAATTTTGGTCATACATTTATCTTGGGAGTAGAAATAAAAATCAGCAGATTCCGCCCAATTTAAAGTGGAGTTTTAGAAAAATGTACTTTTCACAACTAGGTTGAGTTAAGAATCGTTTACTATGGCTTCATCAGTGTTGAATCGAATAAGATCACTCCCAAGTAATATTCGGTGAGATGTGACAAGATTTTAGTGAAAAAATAACACAATAACTCAAACAAAAAATATTTTATTTAGTTGTGAAGACAGTAGTAAAATTATATAGGAGTAATTATTACTATTCAAATGACAGATACTTGTGTCCTCACAATATAAATAGCAAGTATTATCTGTTCCCTTCCGGTAAGGCCATTCTATATATATATATGTATATATATACTGAAAAGATTAGTTTTTCAAATTATGCAATTGATTTTTAATATTTTGCCATTTTGGCTATTCTTCTGTAAATTTTTACTCACAAGAACTGATGTTTTGGCAAAAAAATTAAATATTCTTATAAAAGTAGATTTAATTTGGTACAATTTGAAATAAAAATATTTGTGGACTTAATATTGGCTGAGATATTGTTCACAATTGCACAATTTCATCATATTTTGTCTTGAACACTATAAGATTCACAGATACGATTTTTATATCAAATTAAAGCTAATAAATTTACACTATTTTAAAAAATCAGTCCTTCAGGTAAGAATTTAAAAAACTTTAAAAAATAGGTTAATAATAAGAAAATTTTAAACATTTACCAAATTTTGTATAGCTGCATCTCGGACAGAACTACATCTGCAGAGACGGTTTAGATTTTTAAATGTAAAAAAATCAGTCTCTTTAAAAAAATGTGGCATAACTTTTTCAATAAATCAGTCCTTCGAGGTAAAAATTAAAAAAAAAAAACTCTGAAAAAATGGCCAAAAATTTCAAAATATTAAAAACGTACGAAATTTTCAACAGTTGTATATCGGACAGTATCAATGGAGACAGTTTTAGGTGTTCCAATACTTTAATTTGGGCGGACTTTCAGATTTTCAATTCTACTGCCAAGATGAACATATGACCAAAGTTTCATGAATGCAGCAAATTTGTCATATAAAAAACCTTATTTTGCCTGTACTATTTAGAAATGGAACACAAACAAAAATCTAGTCAGAACATACCTACCCCGGTTTTGTTATCGATGTCAATGCATAAGAAAACTAAATCGATATGCAGCATTACGTATGAGGAAAATGTATGAGATATCAGCGGCTGGGTTAGATTGGGCAGACTGTACCGTACAGTCAGTAGGTGTGAAAGCAATTTGGTCCACGCTGCACAGGCTGCTGACAAGCCGTTGATTGAAAACGGAAAACATGTTGTGCTATACCGAGTGTACCCAGTGGGTGTACCGTACTGTACTATATTTGTAGGTAACGTGTGTGCCATGTGTCGTGGGGATCAGCTCCTTCTCATATCAAGCTGCATAAATATGCTTCAGTTTACCCACCCGATACTGCTGTGAAAGGGGGAATAATATTAAATGTACGCAGAAAGCAATCACTTCGTGCTTTGACATATCTAATAAGGAATAATACACGCAATTTGTATGATTCATATAAAATACACTTTTGACGCCAATTGGGTTTGGAAATGTTTGAAATTGTTAAGTATAAACGTACTGATTTACTATACATATTATTGAAAAAACACTACATTATACACAAAAATTATATTGGCATTAATAATAATAATTATAATAATGATTTATTGTCTTTTTTTATAATTAATAAACAATTATGATATCCTAACAGAAATTAAATTAATGAGATTGCTGAAAAAAAAACTACAAGGTTAGGTGTTTTAAGTGCAGTTAAGTGGTTTTGGTGTTAGCATGTATTTGGTGTTATATAATATATTTTCTATTTCAGATCTCCCTGTGTAACGTATCAGCGTTTTATTTGATTTTTAAATTTATTATTCATGTTGTGATCTTTGAAGGAGAGCAGGATTTTGTTGTAGAATTTAGTTCCATAAATTAAGAACCTTTTTTGTCAAAATGTTGTGTTTGTGGTTGCTTGTTGGATGTGTTTTTGACTCTGAGATCTAGTGTTTCTAGTGTGGGTGTTCGTTGTTATTTCTTTTTTTTTTGTATTTATGAATGCAAAGTAGTATTTTTTTAGAGTATTAGATTAGACAATTTAGAAATATTGTTAAAAATCAACTTAATTTTGTTCTACAGTCCCACATTAGATATATTTCCCGTTAACTCAAAATATCTCACTTCTGCTGAATCCTTCCTTCTTTTGACGTTCTATCTCTTTCTGTTTTATGTGTTGTCCTATTATATTACAAATAAGTATATCTCTATCCCATTGTTTCGTTTTATATTTTGTCTCCTTATTATATTTTCTATATTTCTCCTTTCTCTGTATTATTGTTAAGTTTTAAATTTTAACCTGATTAAGTTTGAGATAAACAAAACCGGTTGTTGTGACTTCAAAATAAATGAGTGGATTAAAACAAAGTGTTTGTTCTATTTAATCAATATGTCAAACCACAAAGTAATTTCTTCTTTGTACAATTGATATTTTCGTGGATGGTTGGGGGTACCTGGCTATTCAGATCTGGTCACCAAACACAGCTAAAGCCATTTCAAGTAACGTTTTGGTTGTGAATGGTGGTCTTTCACCAGGGCGATACCAAGAGTATCATTTTTCATATTTTTAAAACATATTATTGAATGATTATATTACATGAACTAATATACAGGTACATGCTTAAATTTCATTGTTTATAATATTGTGTTTTTACAGTAAGGATATCTGTTACTTTTAAATACATTTCTTCACCCTTCATTGTTCAGCCTTTCAGGCATCTCACCATACATTTTCAGTCCTCTATACATTAAGCAGTTCTGTGACTCTGTTTTTCTCATATGCGATAATCTAGTTCTATTTACATTTCTGGTTTCATAATTATGTATATTTTAACTAAAAATAATTACGCCAATAAAATATTTTGGCAGATGATTAACGGCATTATTTTACGGCGTCCATGGTCGAGGGGTAAGGCTCTCGACTACAAATCCGAAGGTCGCGGGTCCAAATCCCGGCATGCGCAAGTAAATTTTATTTAATTAATTCCACACGTTCCAGACGTTCCAGAGTGGTAGATACTCTCAGTATCGCCCTGGTGAAAGACCACCATTCAGAATTGAAACGTTGCTTGAAATGGCTTTTAGCCGTGTTTGGTTACCAGATCTGAATAAACAGGTATTTCCCCACTTCCCTCTTCCCCTTCTCTTTCCCCTACCCAATACCTTCAGCCTCACAACATTCCCCAATTGGTAATGCCATAGTCTCACTGGCTCCAGACGGTTGGGATCAGTTGGGACTCTTGTGCGTTATTTATTAAAAAAAAAAAATCTGAATAATATTTATAAAAATTAACACAACATGTAACAGTCATTTTTTATTGGAATTCAATCAGCTCTTCTCTCGTTTGATTGATCCTTGTATATTTGCCTTTCCTTACATCCTTAGTATACATCTCACGGCTCTGTTTAAAAAGTTTCTAACTTGTTTAAGTTTCCTTCATTGACCAAATATAATATCGTAGAGCAGTAGTCTAAATGTGGATCAACTATATATCACTCTGTTCTTGTACTATTTAAATAAACTATCGTATATAAAGTCGTTTCAGGGGAATAGAACCGGAACAGTCTTAATCAAATTAAAATGCGTAAACCACCACGCCACAGAGGTCTTCTAATTATATTAATATTAAAAACATGATTTTATTTTGATTCAGCGAAGACCAACCTTTTGTATTTAAGGTTAAAAGAAACGAGATACGCACTCAGAGATGGTAATAATTAAAATATTATTTATTTATTTTTCAATTTAGCAAATTTTAAATGTTGAGATGAATTATTTGTTGGCGGGTGTATACGGAATATGAAATAGAATATATTTTTATTGTACGTTTAAAGCTCAAATCCCTCAAAAAACTTAAAAATACCATATATGTTAGTTTTACAATAATATACTGTAGTTTCATGAAGGACTTGAGCTTGAAACCTACAGTAACAATTTATTACATTTCATATTCCGTGTATCCTTCACCCGCCAAAAAACAATTCATTTCAATATTAAAAGCATTACGTGCTAAAAGTGTTTTAATTTAAAATATTTAAATTGGCAGCATATGTGAGCGCGTATTCCGTTTCATTTAGCCTTAATGTCAATGATGAGAATACATGTTTTCACTGACACAAAAATCTCATGTTATCGTCGAATTACTCGGAGGTTCTATTGCAGGCTTTGTCGCGTGTCTTGTGTGTTATATTATTAAAAGAAGGCTGTAATAACAATTCCCGCGCGAACTGTTTGGCCGTGCGGGCTAGCTTCCGCCTAATATGGCGGCGCTTCCGGTTTCATTTCCCGCCAGCCGGATATGGCGGCCGGATATTGCCTTTAAGACCGCGGCCGACACCTCTGAGGCTCCGGCGGGCCGGGGCAGACAGAGGGGGTTCCCAATTGACGTTTGCAAGTATAAAGGGTAATGGAAAAGCAAATATGCACTTATTCTTTGAAAAGGATATTTTGATATGAAAAATCTATGTTACGATATAGTTAGATATTTGTTAAATTGCGCTGAAGATATTTCATTAAATATCTGTTAGATAGATAGTTTATTTTTACATTCTATAGCATTTAAATATTATTTTCAAATCTTTAGTTGGTTTCACAAATAATGTTACATACGAGTATAAAAGGAATTTATAGGTAAATATGTTCCATACTTGCTACGCTGGCTTGGGCCGTGTTATAAGCAAGCAGTCCAGTTATGAATTCTCCAATTTCCCGTATAACGCCCAATTTCACGACACCGACATTATTCACAATACCCTTTCAAAATGTGGTACCGAAGTAGTACGTACGACCACAAATTGATGCACGTGTATAAAATGTGTAGAGATCCCGTCCCGATCCTATCTTCCTCTTCCTCTTCTGCCGTTCTTCATATTTTTCTTTATCTTGTTAGCTTAATAAATAAAACATGTGTATTTAACCACTATTAGCACAAGAAATTTTAATGTCTTAGCTTTTTATAAACTTCCTTTATATATATATATATCGTTTCGTTTTTCATATGGTAGGCACACCTTTTTAGCCTTTTAGGATTGCACGCCACTGATTTAAGCTTTTAATACAAATATATATATATATATATATATATATATTTGTATTAAAAGCTTTCTTACAAATAAATAGTATAAAATAATCTCTTTTGTGCAATGCAATGTATGTTGTATATGTATTTTTCTGAAAGTTATTCTAAATCAGTGGCGTGCAATCCTAAAAGGCTAAAAAGGTGTGCCTACCATATGAAAAACGAACCAATAAATTGAACTATGCTAGAAAATAAGAAAAATTTCTTATCAGAGTATATTTTTAGATGAATTTCGTGAGGAACTTGTATACCCATTTCAGTTTACCACAACTATCAAGATGATAATAATAGAGCCATAAATATTCAATGAAAAACTACACACCGCTTGCCTTTGGTCATAGAGCAATGCACGCCACTTTTTTAAAGTAACTGCCTTTTTAAGTTTGAGGACGTGTCAAATACGTGCATTGCGATTTATTGAATAAAAACAAAGCATTTCTACATCGCAGTTGCTTTACACTGCATTCGCTCTACATCCCCAAACCATCTAAGCATTCCTTTCTTAATCAGCCTTGCATTCTTCGGGAGTCTCAACATTTTTCACACGATCATACATAGTTTTACCACACATTCCCCTCGGAGATCTCATTTCTACAGCATTCAGTCTACTGTCATCCTCCATGCCTCACTGCCATACATCAGGGTTGGTATCAGTACTTAATGAATTAAATGAGTTTATTTACCAAATGATGATCACTGCAATAGGAAGTTCTTAACGAATGACTCGGCTTACCTTCTGAAAACAAACAAAAAATAAGATAATTATAACAATCGCATTAATAATTTCGTACACATTTTTGAACACTTTCGTGTGAATTGGATAAACAAGTAAAAAGGTCTGGCAAAACCGGCGAACACGTAATTGTTGGATTCTTTCATACGGAAGTCTTCGTGTTAAGATCAAATAGAAAATCCTCAGACATAATTAAAATCTTTGTAATTATCCATAATGGCGAATTCACGCTCTTATCTCGTATATCTATGAGATTGAGTTTCAAAATAGCTCCGTAATGAGATAATTCAAACAATTCCCCCGATCAAAACAATGGAAACTAATTAATTTATAGAAAGATTTTAATTATTTTTGCATATTTTATATAAAACGTTGCGCCTGCGTGTTAATTGTGTTATGCCGGTTTGATGTAAGAGAAAAAATGATCTATTTTAAATGCAATTACTACAGTGGACGACAACCTGTGGCGGTTCCGATTCTAAAAAATAATTTTGAAAAAGGATATTATGGTTCTCTCGGACCTTTTTTGACGTCAAAGGGACTTTCAATTTTTTTTTAAGGCCATCGACTGTACATTTGTTACTTAATTTTACTTATTTGCTACCGGTAGCAATCGTAGCATTCACTAGCGTTTTTAAAACTAAGTTAAATTAAACAAGTACAAACATAATTAGACATTATTAGGTGAGGGTAGTGGGAGCGGTGAAAAAATCGTGATTCCTAAAACTGGGTTCGGAATCAAAAGTATAAAACAATTGATCCGTTGTATCAGATTCCTTGCCCAAATCAGCCTGAAAAGAAAGGTGTTTTCTCTAAGTACTGTTTAAACTGTTTAATTTCTTCTTCTTCAATGGGATTTTATGCCTAAATACCTTCACCGATAACAAATACTTCTTGAATCAAACAAATAATGATTTTTTCAGGACAACTGCATAGTAAATACATTCAGAAGGAAAATAATGGAAATCTGGTAATTGGTTAAAAAAAAATTTTATTTTGAACGTTCTTTCCAACTTTTTGAATGATCAATCTGAGGCACCGATCAGCCAAGTGTTTTGTTGAGCAACGCTCTGTTCGATTGTTTCTCTTTCTATCTTTTATCGGTGAACATCCTAATTTTTTTATGATGGTGCCCGCCCACTTTCATAAACAATGAAATGGTGCCCGCCCACTGTCATAGACAATAAAATGACATTTCGTTGTGCACATTTGACATCTGACGTTTCACCTCCGTGTAAAACTAGACAAAACGTATCTTATAATAAGTAAAAAAGTTAAGCTATCTTCAGTTTTATTTAAAATACAGAAAACATGTTATTGACAATCAAAAGCGGAAATAAATTTTGTTATTCAATATTTGAATCGCGTAAAATAGATCGCGAACTAATGATGACATTTGTCATTACGGTGAGATTTTTTCACCCGGTTAATACTTTTTATAACTAGTCCTCCATTGAGCGGAACATAATCTATAAAAATCGATATCCTAAAATAATCGTAAATTTGATCGAGAATTTCGTTGGGAAGACCGTATTTGTGCATTTGAACAGTGTTGAGGCAAAATTTCGGCTCACGGTAGGGTTAGAAAGGACGGCCGTTAACATATTATATAAATTGAGTAGTAATCAAATCGATGTCTTTTTTTCAGTAAAAAAGAAAACTACATTTTCACTTACAGAACTAGAATAATTATCCAAATAAAAACATTACAACATTTTGATTATTTTGTTCATTTAATATCGGAGGGAATAATTTCTTTTTAAATATTCCTACAGTATTTTTTATTTCGTCGACTATTTTATAAATTGCTCCCTCGGAGCTGATGGATTTCTTATCATATTGTGATGAAGTATGTGTGTGTGCTTGTGAAGTTTTAATGAATTCTGCGTTCGTATGTATGTGTATATTATTTCTAGAGATATGTCTAAATTTTCCTAGCGTGTGTACCCAGTAACAAAAAGGTTGAGAACCCGTGAGTGAGACCAAATACAACTCAATATCTCTAGTTTCTCAAGAGTTAATTGGCGAAAATAGAGAAGTTGGAGCACACAGAGACAAACAACACATAATTGCTAAATCTGGCCACTTCAGGCTCTTGTTCAATTACTACTGGCAAATCCTAGGATTTCGAATGCAATTAAATTTTGTTAGATTTCACGGCGTCGCGTCGATTAAATACTAGGAATTCTGTGTGTGTCTTTATTACACATCCATTCGAATTAATTAGTACAAAATTAGTTACATTTATAATAAGTAGATTTATACATTGACGGAATAAGAAGTATTTCCTGGCTAAACTTACTGCATTCATCTTTATTGACATGGATTTAAATCACAATAGGAATAACGTTAATTAATCAGCATACTTCAATTACATTCAATTACTCGTAAGTACCAAAACTTTTGAATAATAAATAAAATCTAGCAGATTAAAGCCCGCTACCGTAGGTTTTTGATGCATTTTTGACATTGCACACAATCACGCTGATAAAACATAACAGTTTGGAACCCACGTAAAAAGGACACAGTATTTTCTACACGGCAATTACCATAGGACTCTAGGAAATTAATACTGTAAGATACGTGTTCTAACAATAAATCTCAATATTGAAGAAAAAGTCAGGTTTGAAGGTTTTCGCCATTGCCCAGTAGTTAAAGCAGTCGTCCGGTAGCGGCAATAACCATTTCCTGCTTGTTTTTCAAAGCATCTGTTGTTTTATTTTTTAACTCCACGAAACACAAGTTTTTTATGGCTTTCACCCATTAAAGGCGATCTTGGCTATGTTTAATCAGTTAGATTTTTAACAATACAGATTGTTCTTAAAATTAGTTACTTTTAAACAAGATATAATATTTGGGCAAATAAAATTGAAGCAAATAAGTTACAGTGTAAATGTATTTGTTTTCAATCCCCGATGACTCAAATTTTAACACCGTTTTTATAAATATACTTACTTTGCTAATAAATTGTTAATTTGGGGGAGTTGAGACTTATAATGCGGGGAATACTGGTAGGGAGTTCAATTTTAAGTTTTACCAATTCAGGCATAAAGTTTGGAAATTGATCGGTGATAGGACACTCAAAGAAATTATGGTTCAGAGTATCCTCTGACCCACAATCACAGTAAGGCGATCTGAATGGAACCTGGCGATATAACTAAGACAAGAAGTGTGACTTTTGACATGCAAGTTTATTTATGAAACCAGGACTTGACAGGATGTATTAATGACTACTGATGACCTTTTGTCAGAGAAGATATTTTCCATTCAGAGGACCATTGGAGTTTGTATTTACTTTTTAGAATAGGGAAATAGTACCTAACTGGAACATGAAAATCTCTTAACGAACCGTGAACAGTGGCTTCCTTGGCAATTGAAGCTGCCGTTTCGTTTCCAGTTATACCTAGATATTCCGCAATCCAGGCCAGGACCACTGACGCATGTGAAACATTACTTGTAAAAAGATTTGAGCCGAAAGAAGCCATATCGGCAGGATTATACTTAGAAACGATATGGTACTAATTCACGTTGTCCGTGTGGACATGAACATTTTATTTTATTTTAAATTACCTGAGTAACTGATGACTATTGATAATATTGAGTTACGTATAACTTTATGAGCCTATTCTACATATCTCCGAAAAGAAGCCATCTTTTGTCATTGCCAATCGGATATGCAGACGTTCAACGGAAACAAATTTTGCATATCCGAGAAGTTAAATCACTATTTCAATAAATAAATATATACATTGTACCCTGATGAAGAAATCATTGGTTTCGAATCATGTAGATATTTATTTATCAGATAGTGATTTAAAAAAAGTTATTCACTTCAAATTGATACCAAGAAGTCAATTTATATGTATTGAAGAAGGACAGTGTTTAAGACATTGTGTACTTTTTTTTATTATTTCTTTGCAAAGCAACATTTTAAATCATTATTTTTTTCCTTTTCATTCTTGTAAATATTATTTGTAAAGTTTATTATCCTTCTGTTACTTTATTTAGACATCGCCCATTTTTATTAAATTATTTCTTTGTAACGCAATCTTTAATTTCTTAATTTGTCCAAATATTATTTTTAATATTTATTTATCTGTACCATATTAATCAGTGAGAAATAGCTAGAATGCGAGTGAGTTCTCTACATATTGTATATTGTTGTGATATAACTGTCATTACATGTATTTTCTAGTTAAATATAAAAATAAAAGAAAATAGATTTTTAACGAAAAATCGCTTTAATAAAACAAATTGACGGCCTCCATTTAGCCATGTCTGGTGACCAGATCTGAATAGCCAAGTATTTCCCCACCTTCCTATTCCTCTTCTCCTTTCCCTCCTCAATACCTCCAGCCTTACAGCAGTCTCCGATTGGGGATGCCATAGTCTCACTGGCTCCAGACGGTTGGGAGCAGTTGGGACTCTTGTGTGGTATTTATATAAATAAAAAAAATTGTGAAATTCCCTTTAAAGCACTTAAATATGGCCTTTTGAAATCTAATTTACTGCTAGCTCAGTATTATGTGAATTTTAATTATTAAAATTATCTTAATAGGCAATATAAGCTAATAAATTCGTAATGCAATATTAGTTGTCTGGCATTAAAGATTCATAAATACATTATGCATTATTTGTTTGTTTTTTATTCACTTCTTAACTTGTTTCAAATGTCAATGGATTAGAATAGTAATTAAATGAAAAATGTGTTATTTTAACGAATGAATAAATTTACAGAAAAAAATTGAAATAATGGAACGCTGAAAAAGTTTTTAAATTTCTTGAGAACACTGGTCACCGGTCTATTTCCCATGTTTATTTTCTATTTTCAAAAGTTACGTTTTTCTTAATACGTACGTACGTACCAATATTTTTTTCTGATACGTACATCATTACAAAACGAAATCAATGTAGTTAACAATTTTTTTCTTTCTTTTTAACTAAGTAATCATCACGCCGTTTCTCTGCAGGGGTAGGCAGAAAGGACGGACCGCCAAGCAACTTGATCTTGGCATACACTTCTTGCTTCATTCACATTCATACATCGTCTCATACATTCTATTATATTATTCCGACTTCTGACTTGGCCCGACTCAAGTATTTTATTCACTTGATCGTGTCATGTCTTCCTCGGGTGTCTCGGGCTTGTTCTTCCATTCGCATCCGCGTCATATATTCTTATTACACTCCTTTCTTCGTTCATTCACCCTACATGCCCAAACCATCTAAGCGTTCCTTTCTTATTCTTTCTTCGTTTTATTTTAAATATACATATGTATGTATACTGTATAATATAGCAATAAATCTCACCCAGGCAAGGTCAGTGCGTGGGTATACTTGGTATTAGCTAGTGACAATAAAAAATCAGTTTTTATAGAATTAATATATATATATATATATATTTACTAATATACATATATTTATACCTATATTCTTTTTATAACTAAGCAAATTTTTGAACGAATTCGATCGCTTGGATTTTAAACTTATATTATAATGCAAGTTAGTCTATGTACTCTTATTTTTCATGAGAGTTCACCGTATGATCGCTCTTTAGAGAAAACCGCCACTGGTGATATCAGTCTTCGACTATATGAAGTAGTTTTTTTTATTTATATTAGCGACTATACGAGTATAAATAAGCATGCAGAAATACGAAATTTGGTGTACGCATAAAAATGTTTACAGAATAATAGCTTAAAGAATAAGATAAGATGGTATTTTAATTATTATATTTTGTAAACTATTTGTTCTATTTTATGTTTTTTTTCTTCTTAGTTCTCTTCACTGGGGGGTCCTGTGCTGAGGCTGACTAGAGTTATTTTAGTTGATATCATTTAATAAAGTGCGTCTTCTATGTCATTTTTAGTGCTGTTTTTTAGATTATTTCTGTGAATTCGTTCAGCCATTCGTAACTTGTGATCATTAAACTTTTCTATTCGTTTTATATCTGGGGGAAGGATGTTGTGGTGTTTTGTTGCAATGTGTTGCTGCAAAGATTTTGGTACGCTTTTTCACAACAGAGGTTATATTTATCAATTTTTCATGTAAAAATAAAAAGGTTTGGTATTAAAAACACAACTTAAATTAAGGCTTATATCTTAATAGTAAATCTAACTGTGCATCTTTAACGAGTTCCCACATGAAAGGTATCAAGTGTTAATTTCCAATTGGACAGGGGGACAGGACAAGGGAAGCGGAAGGTGGTGGGAGATGTAGGTGAGAGTGTATGTAGGAAGCCTTGCTCGGGGAGGGTGGCCCTGTGGGGGAGGCTCGACTAATATAGCCAAGGAAAGCAAGCAGGCTTGTAGGGAGTACAAGGAAGCAGGTATCGCAAGTTAACTGATTACGAAGACCATCCAATACAACAAATTCAATTTCTTGGAACAATATAATAGTTAAATCGTATAGGTAAAGTTTGGCCATGTGAAAACTTTAGTGAAATCCTCTTGATGGTAAATAAAAACAAAGTTTTAAAAAAATTAAAAAATTCTACCATTGAAATACAAACATTCCAAAGTTAAGAATAACCTGACATTATTTGAAAATCAGACCCATTTTAACCGGAAAATTTTGCGTGTGCAATAACATAGCAAAAGAATTGAACCCATCATGCCGGAGTGGAAACTTGACATATTTGATCTTCCACACAACATTCTTATCGATGACAGGCTCCAAAGGGAAATTATTTTCGTCAGGTCGTAAGGTGTGTGGTTAATAAATATAAAAAAAAGTCTTGTTTCGTAAATTTATACAAATTTAACACAAATATCAAAAAATATTATATTTTATAATTGTTTGAGTGATTTCATAATATTTTGTATCTGTATTGTAATAATTAAAGGAGAGTTGTGTATTTAAATGGGAAATATCGTTATCATCCGCTGTATTAACGCTATTTTGCTCTTTCTTACATTGTCTATTGAACAAATATGATGGTATCGTTGATTGTACATCTCCTTGACAGCTGCGGGTATCTTTCAAATTGTTTAAGTGTTACTATTATATTAAGTCTCTAAATGTAACAAAACTGTACTGCTGTTTTTTTTTTTATTTGTCAATTTGTTTAAGTCTAGCATCTCTTTAACAAAACGGTTTTTCTTTTTTTTTAAATATCTAATTTTTGTACATTAATCACAACATGCATAAACCTACGTTTGTATGATGATTGTTATTTATTGTTGTATTATATAATATTGTTGAACTAAACTCCTGCTGATAAGCTACTTGCAGTGGATTAGCGGGTACAAGTTCCCATTGCATGTAATTAATATTATCCAATAAAAAATAAAATTAAAAACGTACGAGATGTTATGGTTTTCAATTCAGTGGAAAAACTTATTGAAGCTTACAAATGTCATATTTAATCATTGAAGAAGATAATATTATCGAATCTCGTAGAGCCAATAATATTGGTAAGTCTTAAATTAGAAGTATTATATCGAAAAACTTGATGTAAAATAAGCAGATCGTATTAGCTCAGTGGTTAGTCACGCCTTTTTAATTTTCTGTAACTTTTTCTTCTTCATTTTATCTTCTTTAATGATTTTATGGTTTTGTTGGGTTCATGGGGTTGAAGTGGGGAAGGAAAGGTTCAGCGCCCCTAGCACTAAGGGTATAGTATAGGGGTAGGCTACAGACTATAAGGGTAAGGCCAGGGGTAGTTAGGAAGCCGGTAGCTGCGGGGCTAGGCGGCTAAGGTCGCGTGACAGAGCTCTAACTTAATTAAACTCGCAGTGAAACTTAATTTCCGGCGCGGCCGTTTAATATTGAATCTTATTTAGATTATAAAGAATACGGCAGTGGAATAATGGTACCGAACTGTCTGAACACTGAACAGTGTTGGGGCAAACAAAGCCTTTTGATTGATATGCAGCAGACAGAACTACCGGCCTACTCCGGACATGAATTTACCAGATTTTAATTAATTGCTAATGAATAATTTACCATTTTCAAATTGGATTACAGATCATCCTTCGAACTGTGATTTATTTTAATTTCATTTAAAAGACAACGATTTTCGCCAGTTTGCATACAGCCTTTCGACTCCCAGGCTTCAGACAAATAACTTTTGAGGACCTCTATTGAGACCCTTGTGAAAGAATTGAAACGGTGTATATTACTTATTTCATTTATGTGAGTACTTCGTAAGAGTCCCTACCTACACTGGCATCTCCAATTGGGGTGAGGCTGAAGGCAGTCAGAAGGGGGAAGGAGATGGGGGAAAATGAAGGTAGGGCAGTACCAGGCTATTCAGATCAAGTCACCAAAAATGGGTAAAGCCCTTTCAAGAGAGTATAACCAGAGTGGTAAATACTTACAGTATCGCCCTTGTTAAAGATAACCATTCAGAATAGAAACGTTACTCGAAATACCTTTAGTCACGTTTGGTGACCAGATCTGAATAGCCATGTACTTCTTCCATCTTCCTCTATCCAATAACCTTTTCTTCCCCACAACCTTCGGCCTCACAACAAGCACCAATTGGGGATGCCATAATCTCACTGGCTCCACACGATTGGGAGCAGTTGGGACTCTTATTTTGGTGCTAACATTACAAATAAATGGTGGCCTTTCACCAAGGCGATACTGAAAGTATCTGCCATTCTGGAACGTGCCGCAAATATACTATATATTATTTTTAATTAATAAATTGCTAAATAGTACAAATGAATTAAATTGAATTTACTTTCGCACGCCGGGGATTTGAAATGGCCTTAGTAATCTTTAGTGACCAGATCTGAATAGTCAGGTACTTTCCAACCATCCCGTTCCTTTCAGCCTTATAAAATACGCCATTTGGGTGTGCCATACTCCAATTGGCTCCAGGCAGTTGTAACTCTTCTGCAGTATTGACATATTAAAAATACTGATTTGAAAATAAACGGTTGTCATCAAGAATTTAAAAAGTACATTTCTACACTTAGGCCTCAGACACGTTCATAATATTGATGAATCAGATACTTTTTTTTTCGATATTTGCAAAAATATTTGATAAATTTCACAAGAAGCAATAAAAAATTGAGCTTAATTCGGACACACGGGCCTACAATATAATTGTATTAGTTTACATCGTCAGTGGTTTGCAGTTTACAATATTTACGTTAAACGCGTTTAAATTACGACAATTATTGCATAGATTTTCCGTGATATGATGAATATTACTTGAATTATGTATAAATCACGATTGCGAAGGGAGTCGGTTCTGTGCATGTTCAAGAAAATCCAATTAAGAGGGCTTATTTGTACCTTAAACGTGTGGGTAATTACTAATTACTTCTACTACATTACTTACGTGGAAAATAATTCATTTTTTAATCGTATTAATAAATACACAACTCTTTCAAATGGAAACAAAATAATTCATAGAGTTTTCAGTGGTGTTACGAGAATCATACTGGCCTCCGGGCGTGCTGTAAACTGGCGTTCGCCATGTTCGTTTTCGATTGTTTCATAATTATTTATCTCTTGATAAATTAAACTCTGATTACAACAAACACATGATTATTTATTAAAAAAACTAGTTGAAGTACCCGGCGCTGTCCGGGGTTATAAATGATTGCGTTACCGTTACACCTACCCAATAATTTTCCTCTTATTTTGAACGTCCAGACTGGAAAATTTCATCTAGGAGTATCAAAATTCTGCATTAAGGGGTGGTAAATGGGAATGAGTTGGTTACTTAACCGCAAACGACAAAATTTGCGTTTATCGCGTTAAAATGGAGGAATTCATGTAAAAATTCGAGTTATTGCAATTGCAAATCGATATATTTAGTATCTTGTTTTAACATTTCTACAAAATATCTAAAATATTAGTGCTATTTATGGATAGAAAAATTATTTTTCTTAAAAAAACCATTGATATTTGGAATATAAAATTTGAGTGAAATATCACTTATTATGTGAAGCAATAATTTGCATGAATTTTCATGTGTATAACATTAAATACAAATATTATTATGCGGAGCGTCCTTGAGGTGCCCTAGCTGCCCAAGCAATCGATACGCTACTGATTATTTTTCCACACGCAAAACATTGAAGGAATTATTACATAACCACTTTGAAAATCAGTTGCCGTTATTTGAAAGTATGATTAATTAGAAAAAACTTTTAAAACACTAAATTTTGCTGATAAATGGACTTTACGTGTTTCAAATATCAACCACCCAACTGATTTAAGTAGATAGATACATACCTAATAGAAATCCAATGAGACACAGTTAATATGTATAAATACTGATATATGATAAAATTTTGCATAGGAATCTGAAGACATTAATGTACTATTCTGATCATTATAATGCAAGGTAAACAGGATTGTGTCCGAGGAGAATGAAATATTATTTTAATGTGATTTTTGATATTAACATAAAACGAATTAATTTACACACCCATTATTTTAACGCTGTCACAATAAATCTTAATATTGTGTGACGTGTTAAAAACAACATTCGCACATATTTAATTACCAGAGACCAAAATCAGTCAGGTGTGTTGATCGAATCAACAAAATATACGGTACGAATGGTATTTTAATAACAACTTTAATGCTTTCATTGTAGGTTGACAATTTTATAGAAGATTTAATCTTTTTTTTAATTTTGAATATTACTACTAAATTTATTGTGTTAATGTTTAATTTGTAAAACTCCATTCTTATCTGAAGTTTTCAAAATATAATAAAAACTATCAATTATTTAAGAAGATAATATTAACCAACACGAAACACGAAACCAAAAAAAAACACAGAAAATTAAAAGGCATCAGTCGCATCTGGGAATCGAACCCTGGACCTGTCTTTCCGGAACAACCGCTCTACTCTAATGATATTGACAAGCCTTGAAGTTGAGGTATGATATTGATGTAGAGGCCCAAAAGTGAACTGGTCTCATTAGATCATGTTAAAATTATTTTTTGATATGCTAATCTGCTAAGCATGGAATGAAAAGCTCGTATTTTTTCAGCAACTGAGAAGCATTATGTATAAAAATGTCTGTAAGTACCTTTACGGTAAATGTTAAATTCATAATTATTATTAACAATAGAAATATTTTTCAAATCTTTTTGTGGAGTGCATTTAAGAAATTAAGGAAAATTTTAAGTTGTCTTTCAGTACCAGACCATATACAAAAAACGTGATTTACATTTTTTATCCAAAATAAATATATTTTAATCAATAAAGCAGAACTATCAAAAATCTTTTTTTCTAAATTGTTTAAAAATATGTCAGCTACTGAAGGGATAATACTTGTGCCATTCTTTTGTTTAAAAATAATTACATAATTTTTTTTAATATTACTTACCTACGTCCATCACTTATTGTAATTTTTTGTTTATGTTTGTGATTTGTCTATTCTTACATTATTATTTTCTATTTTGTCATTTGTCTATACTTGTCATTATATTTAGTACACTATTATCCGGAATAAGAAAGCTTTGCTTAAGAAACATGTTGATATTTATATATGTAAAACGTGGTGTAAACAAAGTGATTATTTTATAGTTTATTCAATAGATTGGTAACTTTGTGGCGTTATTATTAATTAAATAATTAAAAATGTACTTTGTAATCACCACTTTATTAATATACAAATCAACATGTTTCGAAAGCGATGCTTTCTTCATCAGGAATATACAAAATACAAAAAAATAATAATGTCAAGTATAGACAAATGATAAAAATAGAACACAATAAAGTAAGAATAGGCAAATTATAAACATAAACAAAAATGATTAAAGTAGGTAAGTAATTAATAAAAAATTATTATAAAGTATTGGATAACAAATTTGTATTAAAAAAAATAAATTATTAATATTAATATGAAAATAAATTTAAAAGATAGCTATTATTAATTATATTTAATTGACGATGGTACGTATGGCACTGCCCCACCTACCATCTAAATTTCCATACAAAAAAAAAATTATAACCATTTTCAGCTTCAACAACATCAATAACGTTGTATTTTTCAATCATAGCACTCTAGCTCACTCAGAAGTCACGAGCCGCCACTGCTCCATTTTAATTAAAAAAGATCGTTTGTTTGGATAAAGGTAAAAGTGTATTCATTTAACGTTAAGAGGAACGGCTGCGCTGCCTGTTTAATACATAACTTAATTTTGGATTTGAGGCCAAAGTACCGATCCAAACTGAATGATGTATTTTTTTTTATTAAACTTTTAGTAAATATCTAGTACTTATGAGAAGTATTTTTACTTACTTTTGTTTTAATTTATGAAGTATATGCCATAAAAATAAAAAATAAATCCTAATTTTGGAGGCAACTTATTTGAGGGTTTATAGTTTTTTTTTAATTATCAAAATTTCTATGTAAATATGATTACATAAATAAAAACATAGAAATAAAACATTAAAAAAAGGTTTTTTCGGGTCGTTATTTTAAATTATACACGGAAAATTTGTGTTCCAAAGTAAATTGGTAGTTTTAATTTAATTTAAAGTGCACCGTAATTCTTATTTTAATATTTAAAAAATATACATATACATATTATATTTGATTACATTTTGAAAGCAGGTAAAACTTTTCTTTTAAATCACCGTTAGCCTACAAATAATTGTTAAAGTTGCCTCTAAAATCGTGAAAAATCACTTCTTTTAATTGCCCATATTTCATAATGTAAAACAAAAATAAATAAATTACTTCTAATCCGTACTAAATATTTATTATACTTTTGATGAAAAAGGATCATTGGGTTTAGTTTCCAGTATTTTGCCCTCAAAGCAAAATTTAGTTTTGTATGAAACAGTAAGTAATGCAATGATAATATTCCTCCACAAAATGACATTTAAAAAGAGGATTATCCTAGGTGTTTTGCCACTTGCTTCGTTCTTCCACTCCGCCGTGCACTTCCGATTAAATGAATCTCTTAATACCTTAAAAATAAATACGGAAACAACTTCGTGATAGAAAATTCGATAAAGCCATTTTATACCCGACCTTTCCAATCGAAAACTCGACTAGAGCAACAAGGGGCATCTCCGTCTTGCTCCCCCACGCGGGAAGAAAGCCGGCCAGAGCGGGACAACGGAAGGGACTAATTGAATTTAACGAATAAAATTCAATCACTGGTATTCTTTATTATTCAAGATCCAATTTGGATAAAGTCATAGACTATGGGAAGGGGAAGCAGAATGTGGGGAGTAGGGAGTGGGGAGGGGGAGGGGGAGTGCGGCCAAGTGACGGGAAACCGAGAGGTTGGAAAAGGAAAGTGGGAAATGGAGGGAAATAGTGGGGGTTGATGCAAGAATATGTGGAAGGAGTTTGGTTGAGGGGATTAGGAAGAACGTCAAATCGAAAAGATTAAAATGAGAGGCCTGATTGATTTCATACAGGACTTGGCTGTTTTGCATGACCTTCCTCTATCTTCTTCTTCTTCTATTATATTAAGAATATGTCCAGAGCGGGCGGTGTGCGTTTGTTTGTGTAGAAAAAGATCAATATCTATATAAGATTTCCAAAACAAATCCCCTTTCCCACCCTTAAAGCAGAATTTTAGTACTTCTTGATGAAATTTCGCACATTGAAGTTTACTATAACCTCAAAACTTTTAACCAAACCATTCTTATTCCAGGGCAACACAGCTTACTTCAGAGTTCTTAATCATTCAGGTGTTGCGGTGAATTGATTTTGATTCATAAGAATTATTTATATTACACTTTTTTACAAAATTTTATATGCCACATTGCGATGACTTACTCATATGTTTTTATTAACCCCCCCCCCCCCCCGCTATTAGTTTTGGCAGGTTTTCCTTAATTGTTTTATAATTTATAACTCTTAACGCAATGAATTTAATTGCATGAAAATCCGTAAATTATATTGTTTTGACTTTGTGAAAATACTAAGAAGTGGTGAATAGATAATATTTCTTATTTTATTTATCAACGTTAAAATCATTGGTTCGTTTGCTAATCTCTAGTTACTCTAGTGAATTTAATCTAAACACGTATTATTTGGTTTTTTTTTTTAATTCGTAGAACTCCATTTAATTTATTTTTATTTTTAATTTAATGTAAATCAAATTTAATAATGTTATTATTAAGTTCTGCAAGTATTTTTAGTTTTTATTATTGTGACAGCTGTTTCGGCGTCCGAGTCTATTTTCAAACTGTGGTTAATACACATTGTGACGACATATTTATACGATTTTATTCACTCCCACCCCATTCTAATTTGGACGGGTTTTTTAAAATAATTATTTTTTATCGGTAAAACCGATTTAGTTAGTAAACAAATAAATATTCTGGGAGGTTTCTTTTAATAAATAAAACACTTTTTTGTAAGACCAATTTATTTTGCAGTTATCACCAACCAGTTTCGCTTATCCCAAGCTTCGTTAGGATAAAAATTAAAACTAAGCAAACATACATAGGCATTTATATAGGTGAGACACAATACAAAATAGAATAAGAGGGAGACAAAATATAAAATGAAACAATGGAACAGTAAGACAGAGATAAGATAACATATAATAGAATAGGACAACAAATAAAAGAGAAAGAGACAGAACGACAAAAGAGAGGGATTAGGAGGAAGTAGAAATTTTTAAATTGAAATATATTATCTAATATAGGACTGTGAGAAAAATTACGTTGATTTTATTATTCAGAACATTACTATCAATTTATTTTTTTTTGACTTAATTTACAAAGTTTCTAAATTGTCTAATCTAATGCCAAAACCGTTTTTCGGTAGAATATTAGCACCGGTGCTATGATAACGTGATGATCTTTTTCAATTAGATGGTTGGCGAATTCCGAAAAACCATGGCTATTTAAACATTATGCGATTTTGGTCAATAGGGGTACCAACTTTGTTACGAACACAAATAAAACAATGACTGTGTTTTAAACCACTAATTTATGTTTAAATTTTACCCTGGCGAAGCTTGAAGGAACGTAAATCGGTTAGTGATGATTCGGGTATTTTCGTCTCTCCCATACAAGTTGGTATATTGTGAACACGTATTGTTATTGCGAAATCTAATGAAAAAAATTATGTTTTTTTTAACCTACCTTTTGAATAATAACCCAAAGGACGGGCGGTTCAATCCATAAAACTATATCCACCGTTTGAGAAGGTTGGTTGCCCCTGGAAACGTTAAAGGGTTGCGTGTATCCTGGGTACACTCTGCACTGTTCCGTTAACCAAATGGTCGGCGGATTGATTAGTACAACCTCCCAGTGGCGGCCCGAATTAGCCCTGCCGCAATGCAGGGGCTGTCAAACTGCATGTCAACATTATTTATATGAAATGAGACACTCACTTATTATGAAGCACTAATTTGTTGCACACCGGTTTCGTGTATGCCCAACCGTCATATTTCATATAATATAATTAAATAAGATTATATATTATTTGATTTTCTTACTCATATTAATTTTATAACTAATAAAGATTTAAAAATGCTTTGAAATGCCAGAGACTTCAGGGATATTTCAACACTAAAATTATTATACTCTTCCTTAGTTCCTAGTCAGGTCAAATATAATTCTTCTATATGGTCCCCTCACTATAAAATTCACTCCGACTCTATTGAAAATGTTCAACATAAATTTCTAAGATATGTTAAATATACACTGGGATTACCTATTAAAACTATAAATTACAATTACTCAATGAAATATCTAAAATTATTAAAACTCTCATATAGAAGATTTGTTACTGACCTAACTTTTATTTTCAAAATTGTTAATGGTTTCATAGACAGCCCTGATATTTTCAGCTTAAATAAATTTAATATTCCAGCTAGAACTACTCGATCTAAAATTTTATTCAATTGTGACAATAATTTCAGTACTGAGCCATTCAAAAATTCTGTATTACCTAGACTCCACGCAGAAGGTAATACATTTTCAGACATAGTAGATATGTTCAACTGCTCGGAATACAAATACAAACAGACTAATAATGATACTTACACTATGTAATTCCTGTATTTGTTCATTGTTTTATCTATATACGTAATATGATGTGCTTTGCACCTGTTTATTACAGCAAAATATGTAAAAGCGCATATTCGGCGTATATAATACAATAAATAAATAAATATCACACAACATTTTTACAAATTTTCCAGGAATGAGGTTGTCTCGTACAATGACATTTTGTGTTATTTATAAATTAGTCATATTAATAGAGCATGCTGAGGAGGACAAAAAAAAATTGAATTATAAAAAAATCCAAATAGTACCGAAGATATAAGCTCTCACTGAGGTCGGCCGATAAGCATGTGACGTCACGGTATATAAAATGACTGGCGCGGAAGTATGCGGTACTGTCATTTGAATTTTAAATTATATGTCATGACGTCACAGGTAGATGTAGAAAAGCTAATTTCTCTGTAAATATTAATATAATCTTTTATCTATTGGAGATAAGAGGAAGGTCACTACGTGAGATTTCTAAAACCACCCTCATCCCCCTTTCCTACTCTTAAAGCCAGATTTTCGTACTTCTTAATGAAATTTTGCACACTCGACCAAAAATACTGGGTAGGGGTATGGAGTAGGAGTAGGAGCAAGAGTAGGAGTAGGAGTAGGAGTAGGAGTAGGAGTAGAGGAAAGAGTAGGGGTAGGAGTAGAGGTAGGAGTAGGGGTAGGAGTAGGGGTAGGAGTAGGGGTAGGGCTGGAGATTATAAAACTATACTCCAAACAATTAATTACATCAGGCAATGCGGTTTGTTGTTTTATGTTTGTCGGTAATTAAATTAATTTACAAAAACAGATGGTATTTTGGTTTACTTTTTTTTTTCAAATAAAAGCAGCTACAAAAAATTAGTTCTTTCATATGTCGCTACTGACAAGAATCTAATGTTAGCACGCTTGTACCACGTGGTATGTACAGTTGTTTGCTCGGAATAACGAATATAAATATAATGCAAACTATATAAATTTATTTTTTTTGGAATAAAGTTATGAAGTTGTGAATTCCTACTTGTCGTTTGGGTGCCATAGTTGATTTTACAGCGAAAGTTATGCCTTGTGACGCCATCACTATCTCTAAACAAGGAAATAATTTGAAAGTTTTATTTCACTCCAAACATTAATTTTTCAAAATATATTTAATCATTAAAGTTCTTAAGTAGGTACCTACTTGCGTTTTCCATTTTGAAAATATTCTACCCAAACAAAACTTCTTCTTTTGAATATGTAATCTGTGGCTATCCTCAATACAACACGCCATGTTTAATGTTTTTATACTAATCATAAAACGTTATACCAATAGTATTACACATTGGATTTCATTCTCTCTAAACCTTCCCGATACTAATAAGAAGAAACTGTGCTATTTTCAGCGAAACGGGTGAAGTAATTTTCGAGAAAATCGAGGACAGACATACAGAAAATCACTCATTTTTATGTATACGGTTAATTGTCTTTTACTCGATAATATTGAACTTCACCAGAATGATTGGTTGACCAAAGCTACCGGATCAATCAGCTCTACGTTGATTTCTTTCCAAAAACCAAGTTATCCATTTATTTGAGTGTTGGTTGCAGCGGAATTTAATTTGGCCTCTGCAAAGGGATTCGAATAACAGCAGCATTCGTTAGATTGGCCGTATCAATTACGTTTCAAAGAGCCGAAGCTTTTTCAGCGGGATGAAAGTTTTCACAATGGCAATAGATAAAATCTGATCGAATAATAGAAACCCATATCGGGGGCGTGTCACTGATTTAGGTTACACCAGATTGGTTCTTACACTAAATAAAATAATCTCTAATCATTCAAGTAGTTAATATTAACAAATTTCAAAAAGAAAAAAGGTATTAGTCGCATCTGAAAATCGAATCTAGAACTTCCGTCTTACCGGATCAACGTTCTACTATTGAACTAAAGAGACCAGCTTATTTTACGTCATGTATATCCATATCATGCTTCAATTTTGAAACCAATATTATTTATTTATTATATTGTATATGTGCTTTTACATATTTTGTTACAAAAGTTCAAATTACAATAGTGACACAGACTATAGATAAAATAGATACCCTTCACGAAATACAACAACTAAATACTTAATTTGTCTCACAAACAAATTCAGCAATAACATCGTGTAAACACGATTCAAATAATTATCAACAAAGGCGAATATACAAAACACACCTCACATTCATTGATACTTATACTCTATACAAGTATCTTATTAATAATTGCTGAGGATGTATGCAATAATCGTCTTCTTGTATTTGAATTCTGTGCTGTTGAACATATCTACTATATCTGAAAAAGTATTACGTTCTGCGTCCAATAAGGCCCAGAGGGCTTCTACATAAAATTGAATCATTTTTATCAGACAAAAAAAAAACTAGAAAACACGCACAAAAGTTAATTACACGTGAAATAAGAAAAAATAGACAGGAATATAAAGGAACAGAAAATAAATAATACAATATCCACAAAGTCAATATTAACATTAATGTTAAATAACTAAATAATGTAAAATGTTGTAGTTAACAATAATTTATAAACTAGGTAAAAATAATTCGTTCATACTTTTTTTGAAATTTGCCAAGTTTAGATTATTGTCAAATACATCTATATCATTATAAAATAGTATTTAACAGTAAAAATATTTAATTAAAAGTGGTTTATACAAAATAACACATTTAATTGAAAATGATACCGCAAAGCGATTTTTCCTTAATTGAAGAAAAAACTAATGTTTTTCTTTAATTTCTTTTATTTCAACTCTCAGCAAGAGGTCCTTAGGGAAACATTACCCATTGTTAGCTTCGGAGTTGCTGTGTGGAAGGTATTTTTAGGGTAAGGTAGGGGTGAATCGGAGGGAAAAATTCTGGAACTCACGTATGAAAAAAAATATGTAAAAAAAATAAAATTAAAATAATAAAATTAAAAAATTAGAAAAGTCTAAATAACATAACATAAAGTCATTTACTCGCAGGGGTAGGCTGATAGTATGAAACACTTTACACTAGTATATCAAGACTTAAATAGAAAAAAATTATTCCATGTAAGCAACACATCTTAAAACGATAATTTTTATATGATATATCAATTAGAAATTTATGATTAATTCTGCTCAATTCCTAAAAAATAAAGAATGGCTCACCTGATTTAATCTAAATCTGGGTGGAATTGAGAAAACTGGAGTTCCCACTGCAACTACACCACGCCAGAACCACCCTAGTCCACCCCTCCTCCCTACACAGTGTGGGGAGGGGGTAGAAATGGCTGAATTCAATTTGTCAGTAAGTTGTAATTCAAACGAGTATTGTTTCAATTGAAATGGCGAGTTTCCTCACGTTTAAAGGCAGTCAATTTAATCAGTGTGCTGTCTTTCAATGAACGCTAAAACTAGTTAGGATTATTTGAACGTAAGAGCTCTACGTAGTCTACATTTTGTCCGATTTTAAAGACAATTTGGATTTTACGATTTTTTCATACACTCACAATACTCCACCATAGAGATGACTAAAAATTATGTTGTTGTCCCTGTGGCATGCGACTACTTCAATCAAAACTCTAAAATAAAATGATATGAAGGTATTAGCGAAATGGGTTTAACGAAAAAAAATATTTACTTTTAAGCAATAATAAATTGATGAAGGTTTTTACGGGGGTAGAAATTTGGAGGCACCTTAAGGTTAAATAAATTTTAAACGTTTAGGCATATTGCAGCATATTATTTGCATTTCGTCCCAGGGTGGAAATATATATAAGTAGTTATGATCCTCGTCTTCGAACCCGGAGGCCGCAGGTTCAAACCCCGCGTGCTCAAGTAAATTTTTGGTTTGATGTTTTGTGTTTTTGTTTTTATATTTATTAATAATTTTTTTTCATAAATAGATTTATATAAATATAGGTACAAAGGTTTTATTGTATTTTATTTTAATTTTCAATTATATATATATTTTAATACATGTATATAAATTTATATGTATATTATACAATGCCAGTGCGCGGGTATACTTTGGTATTAGTGGGAGTAAGAAAAAAATTATTTTTTTCCTGGAATCATTTTTTATATTGGTTTATATATATATATATATACTCATATTGTGTCATTTAACAATTTATTTATTAAAAATAATATGTAGTATATTTGCGACACGTTCCAGAGTGTTCAATAATTTCAGTATCGCCCTGGTGAAAGATCACCCATCAGAATCGAAACGTTGCTGGAAATACTTTAGCTATGTTTGTTGACCAGTGAATAACCAGGTACTTCCCCACCTCAGTCTTCCCCGTCTCTTTCCCCGCCCCATTACCTTCAGCGTCACAACATACCCCAATTGGGGATACCATAATTTCACTGGCTTCAAACGTTTGGGACCAGTTGAGACTCTTGTATGATAATTAGATAAAAAGGCGTAGTTTCTATGTCGAAATGGTGAAATTACCATAGGTGTTACTGTCTAGTAAGAAAATCTAAACATATAACATGATGTTGATTATATTCTCAACCTTTCTATTCTCTACTTCTTTTTTCATTACTTACGTCCAGCTATCAATAACAAGATCATATATAATATACCTGTTGATAATAAAACACTCATTTGCAACAAACAGTTAGTTATTTATTAAATAACGTGTTACACTGTATTGATGTATAATCTATTGGAGAGTCAGGAAGCTATGCTCTTTATTCTATTCCAATATTCTGTCTGCCGGCCGACCCTGAGCGCGAGATATTCCCCCCCTAGGAACCGTCTGATGGACAGGGCCATTCAATTATTTTTTTAAATAATTACAAACATACACATTAGTGGCGCTTTGTCCTTATTACTATTACCATCTGATGGTTTGATTTACTTGACTAAATTTATGTTACACTATTTGTGCTCTTTGGGAAAAGATCTTAACTGGATTAAAAACTCTGACAAACAAGGAAAAATGACAAACATTTGGTTATAAACAATTTACTAAATTTGCTTTTTATGCTTACTGAATAAAATATATTTGATACGTTATTTAATATTTCCTGCACCCTCTTCGGCTGTATTTCCCTGAGTTTCGTCGTCGGCTCAAAGGCCGAGTAACATGTAACTTAATTTTATCAATATTACTCAATAATATTATCCTTTTTTTTCGTACTCAATTTTAAACGCATTTTTTTCCTCATTACACCAACCAGTACATATCAAACACATGTAGATAATTGTTTACTCTATAATACTTATTTTTCTTATGTCTTCATAAGTACTTAATTATTATACTTTACTCAAATTATCTGTTATACGTAAACGACTAATATTTTTTTCTTATCCCTTTGAACTTAAATATTATTTTTTATTAATTATTATGCTACACTCAAATTATCTGGTATACTATTCTTCACATCTCTTTATAGTTAATAATTACACTTTTTTCTAGATATATTTTATTACCACACTATGTCAATACTAGCGTTTTTCCCCTATATTTTTTTTATAATGGCACTTTATATAAACTAAACTTGTCAATTTGATTGTCCTAAAACGAGATTTATTCCCAGTTGGGCAGTCAAAGATTTATGTTTCAAATAAATAAATATATCGACGCTAATGTACTACAGTTCTAACAATAAAAATCCATTTTTTATAACTATGATTGGTGAGATGTCTGTGAAATCATAAGAACCGGGAGTAAATGGAGAATTTGGCAACTGATTCCAAAACTCTGTAATGGGTTTTCTCGGTCAGATATATTCAAATAATATTGAAAATCGATCGTAAAATGGTTAAAAAAATTTCAATGAATTTTAAAAATATGTTAAACGCCTTATTGCTCGACTCCGCACTGCGTAACTTATTTGCGCTAACAATAGATATTCCAACATTGGAAAAAAGACAGCGTGATTGAAAAGCGAAAACGAGTAAAGATAAAGAACACCCTTTACCGCCTGAAAGAATGCAATAAATATCAGTTTTCAGTGGGAATAATCTGACGGATCCCTCGGGAGACGAAACGGTGGGCGGGAACGGAATGGGAACGAGGCGAAACGGGAACGAAGGGGAACCAAAGGAAACGAAACCTCCATTGATATAAGCCACCCCAGATTTCCTGTACGCTAGTTGAGACTAGAATTGCTAGTTTCGATTTTAGTCAAATACGAGGTCGTGTAAACACTTGGTATGATTGTTATTACGATAAATTATATTAATGTAGGTATGTCGAACATGTTTGCCTCTCGTGCAGTGTTCTTGACATATATGTATTTTCCGCTTGCATACACTGTGTCTATTTTGTAAGGGAGTTAGATCATATGGAGTATAAATGTTATTTCTCTATCCGCGAATGATCCCAACTCCCTCCCTTTGTTGAATATATGGTATACTGCACGGACTGTGGGAAATGTGTTCTCGCCGACCGCTTAAAATGTGAATGACCGAAATAAAACGTCAGAGCGGTACGGCAGTATGGGGGAGAGTCGTCGGACATGCGCAGAATGAGATCCCCCAACGTTTCGTAAGCGATTTTAAGTAGCCTGCGAATACCAGATTTAAACAGTCAGCCAGCAACTGTCGCCCCGACACCTCTTCTGTACCTCGACTACTCCGCCCGCTACGACTTCTGGTCTACTCGCCTTATTTTTTTCTGACCACCGATGACCATGTACCCCCATCAGACTGCTGCCTCTCACTGGACCCAGACAAATCATCGTCACATGGACACAGCCCCGAGCTCTACTCATAATTCTGTATAAATTGAGTTTTTGTGCAGAATTACATTGCAAAAATACAACAGACGTTAATGAGATCTTGTCGTCAGTGTCTTTTCCCCCTTTGCAAGGAATCGAAACAGGTTTTGCTTTTTCCCCTTCCAGCCCTCTTTGCAGATTGGGATCAGCTGCCCACTACAATTTGCCTGGGTGCCATTACGTCTGGTACAATGGGACTAGGTGCCGAAACGAAAAATATTCAGCTATCAAATGAGGCGAGATTAGCAATCCAAAGCGGTGTTTGATACAAACCTATTTCGTGGAATTACAAAATGACGAAAGTAGACTAAATTCATTAGAAATGAGATCTCTATGACGTATTATTGTTGAATTCCGAACAAGTTATGAACAAAATTCAAATGATAAAAGATTTTACCTTACATATACGTCCGACATTTAATTTCCACGGAATTCCGCCAATCTTCGTATTTCATTAAAAGCCACGTCTCACTTCTCCATATCAGCCTAGGATTAAAACTCCGCTCTGAATTTCAAACCTTGCTTTGAGTGATATCTTTTCGTTAGAGACTATTGAATTCAGTTCCTCAATTATATTTTCCGTATTTAACATTGTGTTAGTAACCTTTGTCACATATTTTAAGAAAGATTCACTGCCGTGGTAAGTAAAAACATAATAATTACCTTGAGAGTCATTCTGTTTAACCTTTTAGCACATTTACAATTGGTCTAATTTACTGATTTTTTACCAAAAGACTTTCAGACATTTATCCTATGTTTTCTTTAGCATAAAGTTTAAAAAAATAATATTTCCTGTTGAAAATATGCGTTTTTCCATTTTTACTTTATTTTGCTTTATTTTTAATTTGTTTTTACTTTGTTTTTAATTTGTTTTTACTTTGTTTTAATTTGTTCTTACTTATTTTTTACTTACCAATGATGAACTTTTGTCAAGTAAATATGGTAAGTATAATATTTTACTGTGTTTACAAATTAAACAAGATATTGATTACATAAAATAAGTTTTAAAACAATAGAAACAGGAAAAACACAAAGTAAAAACTCCACTCAAACATCAAAAATCTAGAATATATTAACACCGCTATGGAATGAAAAACATTACGTCGGGAAAGGATTTTTAAGGTGGTAGATAAATTATAGCATTTTCATAAATGTAAGTATAAACGCAGTCATTTCAATGTAAGAACTGTGTTTTTACTTTCAGAAACAGAAATACCGCGTTTTTACTTATCACTAGTGATGAAATTGCGATAACATCAAAAAGAATATCATCTTTTTTTAATATGGAAAACGAATAATATTAATTTTTTTATTTTATATATAATTTAAACATAAGCAATTCGAAACTTAATAACTTCGCATAGTCAACTCGTTTTTGCTAATTTTGGTAATTACTTTGTTTTTACTTCGTACGGCAGTATAAAGCTCAAGCTTTTGCAGTATATTAATATATAAAACGGATTACTAGCTGCTCGATAATGACTGCATCATTGATCCCTTTGTGCACAGTTGGGAAATATGCCAGAAGCACACCCAACATTTGTACAGGGTTGACATTTACCACATGAGAACATGTCGCTTCCATGACTCGTTCTTGTGCTCAACAGCTCAGCAGTAAAGTTATTTTCCGGCCTCTGTGTTTCCTCCCTCCTACAACATGGGTCTCTTCAAGATCCAGTTTTACTCCTTTCTATCCTCAAACTACCCTTCACACAGCATCCCCAAAGATGACATAGGCCTTGAGAGAAATTATTTCCCTCAGTACCTCCTGTTTTACTGAGTTACTGTAAAAAAAGGTAAACGTCAGAAATATACCGATTTTTGTTTAATTTCTTTATTTGAAACACAACAACAAAATGTAAGAAAGATTTGAATGCCCAACTAGGAACAAATCACGTTTTAGGACAGTCAAATTGACATCTTTAGTTCATATTAAGTGCCATTATACAAAATAGAAGGGAAAAAAGCTAGTATTGACATAGTATGGTAATATAATTTATCAATAAAAAGTATAATAATTAAGTATAAAGGGATGTGAAGAATAGTACAGAAAAAAATAATTGTGTATACCAGATAATTTGAGTACAGCATAATAATTAATATAGAATAATCGTTAAGTTCAAAAATATTTAAAAAATAACGTATACCAGATAATTTGAGTATGGTGTAATAATTTGATGTCATTACTTTATGGTAACTAAATTAGGTAGGTATCTAAATGTGGTTGTATTTTTGTCAGACCAGACGTGTGTTCCTGTGCCAATGGTAGCCATAGATAGGATCTTTTGAAGAGTAAATAAACGATAAACCAAACTCAATGGTGACAGCGGATTTAGAAAGTGAATTTGGTTGTCTTCGGGTGAAGTTCAATTTGGTTCAAGAAGAGGCTTCGTTGGAAGGTTTATTTATCTGTGAGTGAAATGGGATGGTAGATATTCTCACCGATATGGCTCCATATCCTCATTGCCAATCCTTCCAGGTATAAAACTTAATTGAATGTTTAAAAAATATTGCTATGCGTAACAAAAGGTTTTTTACGTTGACTCTACAGGAGGCTCTGAGGAAAATATATTTTCTCAGTGCCTACATCATTTTTGGGGATGCTGTATGGCGGAAATGTTTAAGTAAAAGGAGGAGAGGAAGTTCGGAAAAGAAAAAGGGTATGAGTGGTGTATAATAATCTGGGGCTGTGTCCAGAAGTAAGAACGTATTTATTTATTATATTATATTCGCATTAATTTCAATAGTCACACAGATGCAAAACACATCACAATAGTTACATAGATAAAATAAAGATGAAATAGAACGACTAAATATTTAATATGTTTTACGAACAAATTCAGGAATAACTTACTCGTAGTGTAAGTACCATTTCAAATAATTAGCTACAGAGGCGAATATTCAAAACATACCTCACATTCACAGGTATTCACAAGATAAATGCAATTATTGTCTGTTTGTATTTGTATTCCGAGAAGTTTAACATATCTACTATGTCTGAAGTGAAGTCTAGGTGCAAGAGAAGTTTTGAATGACTCAGTTCTGAAATTATTGTCACAATTGAATAATGTTTTAAATCGAGTAGTTCTAGATGGAATATTAAATTAAATTAAGCTGACTATATCAGGGCTGTCTATAATACCATTAACAATGTTGACAATAAAAGTTCGGTCAGAAACAAGTCTTCTATTAATGCATCCCTCCCACTGCGGTGTAAGGCGATGGGTTGAGAGAGTCCGGCTAAAGAAAACGAGAAGAGGTCGCTTTTACTAATCGTTCTTGTGTTCAACATCTTGGCTGTCGAACGATTGCCGGCCTCTATGTTTGCTCTCTCCTACAACATGGGTTCCTTCAAGATTCAAGTTCACTCCTTACTGTCTCCCAAAAGACCCTCCATACAGCATCCCCAAATACGATTTAAGGGAAATTATTTCCCTCGGACCCTCTTGTGATATTTCAAAAAAAAAGTTAAGTACAAAATGATCATCAATTTCAAATAAATATGGTATTATAATTTCTTCAAAATATTGGTATTCTTTTTTTGGGAATTAAAAATTCCTTTTAATCTCCACTTTATTAATATATACATATATACGTGTTTCGAAAGCGATGCTTTCCTCATCAGAAATATACTGAATACATATATTATTCATATGTTTCAAAATTTACATGTTTTCTCTATATTCCTATGTTGATATGTAGTTATATATCAATAAAGTGGTGATTACATAATAATTTTTAATTCGTTATTATTTTCCAAAATATTCCCGTTTAAATCGCGGGCACATTGCCCCTGCCAAGCCATAATGTAGATATTCTAGATGGTCCGTACGTACCGCAACGTGTGATGTCATCCGATATTGATTAAAATCTGAAACCAATGTGCTGTAATGACAATTTTGGAAGATTTTGTGTGGCGCCGAGCCATAAAATGGGCTGCCTACGGCATAATGACGTCATAAAAATTATTTATTGATAATATGCCAGAATGTGCACTTTGAACCCAATTTCGTACACGATATAACGCGCCACTGAAGGAACAATGCACGCTTTACACACAGCATGCTGTACACGGGGATACGAAAAATGGCAGAACGGTAGAAGCGGTGCGACACGTTAACACGTAAAGAAAATAATTCGTTTCATTCCGACAGAAAAATTGATAGAATTTTATCATTACAGACAATAGTAACAAATGTCAAATGAGGTATCGAACAGAAAATACAGAAAATTAAAATTAAACGGTCCCATCTGGGAATCAGTCTTACCGGGACAACGCTCTAACACTGATCTGATGAGACCTAAATATTTTCAATTTTGTAATAACTCGTCGAAGCTTCTTATACATTTTTAATCATTGAATATAATATTAAAAATTCTCAAAATGAAGCAGAAAACAGAAAATAGAGATGAAAGAAAAATCTAACGGTAGCAACTGGGACTTGACCACGGGATATCATGGTCCATCCGAGGAAATGCGCTCTAATCCACTGAGCTATAGCTACCCCAATCCGTACCGCCATTTTTATCGATGTCATACTTTGATTTCTAAGAACTGTCAATATCATCTTAAATTAAGTCCCATCTATTTTTGGTTTACTACCTTAAAAAAATATATAAATTGTCACTCATATTTATCGAGTACGTATTTTTATTAGAGGTTTGTTAGTATTGTCTTTAGGGATTGCGTATTTCAATGACGTTTGTAAAATTCAATAAGTATTATTAGAATAAATTGAATTTGTTATGAGTTCTGATACATTTCAGGAAGTAAGAAACTAAAATTAGTTCAATTCCTTTCCGTAAACCCAGAAAAAAACAATTGATTTTCCTCAATCAACACTCTACTAATTATGGGTACAATTCTTCACTGTGCAGAATTTCTAAACTTTATAACTCAAGCCAGTGCTTTGAAATTTTTGGTACCAGTCTAAATGATTTTCGTCAGACTGCGAAAATAAATTTCGAAGAATATCGTTTTACATGTCTAATCATGGGCTTTACCAAAATCTTGTTCAGTTTTTGACTTGAATGTTCTCTCAAATGTATATTTTTGTCATTTCTTCATTTATGTATATTGCATGTGCTGTTATTTTTCTAAAGCCGTTGTTTATCTCATTTCGTTTTGTGTATTTTGTGTAATTGAAAAACGGTCCGTTAGTATAAAAAAACATGCAGCATGTGTGAAAAAATCACTAATTCTAGTTCCTCAAAGTGCTTTCGTTTGAAATATCCATAAAAAAGACGCAACATCCTGTTCATAAAGAATCACGTTGCAATTAACATAAACTTTCTTTTGACTCCGGAAATTATTCGATTACCTAACTATTTGTTTTTATCGACTGTTTGACGATGCAAGTACGTGGTAAATTATATTAGCATTTTAATACCATTTCTTGTTCCGCTAGTTTTTACCACCAATAAATACGCCCTATGCTTGTAAGCAATCAAATGAAATCGTTACAACCGTATCGAAAAGTAACAGAGTGGTTGATACTCTCAGTATCGCCCTGGTGAAAGACCGCCAAATCAGAATCAAAATATAGCTTGAAATTAATTTAGCCGTGTTTTTTAAACAGGTCTGAATAGCTGGGTACTTCTCAGCCTTCTCCTCTCCTTTCTTACTCCTTTCAGCTTCACAACATACCCTAAGTTGGGATGCCATAGTCCCACTAGCTCCGAAAAGTTGAGACCCTTGTGCGGTATTCGCATTAAATAAAAAAAATTTGCAGAGGCTCTCTTTAAAAGTGACACCTAGAAAAAAATGGTTAAAATTTCAACTCATTGTACGGAATACGTAATTTTTTTCGATACATAATACATATGTGTAATTCGAATTTACCTTCTCTTGGAATGTACTCTATATATTCTACAGTAAAACATTTAATTACAAATAGAAAGAAAAAAAATCATTAAAAATTAATTCGCACTTATATCTAACTAGCTGAAGTACCCGGCGTTGCCCGGGGTTGTTAATAGTTTTGAGTAAAGTTTCATAATCCCTAACGCTACTCCTACTCCTACCCCTACTCCTACCCCTACTTCTACTCCTACTCCTACTTCCTATCCCAACCTAGTCATTTTTCTCTTATTTTGAACGTCAAAAGTGCAAAATTTCATCAAAAAGTACCAACATATGGTTTTAACGGAGGAAAAGAGGAACGGGAATAGTTTTTCGAAATCTCGGGTAGACAGTGACCCCCCTTTTGTTTTGTTGGTCAAACGTGCAAAATTTCATCAAGCTAGGGAAAAAACTGTATATTTGCAAACAAAACAAACACACACCGCCCGCCCTGGACATTATTCTTTATATAATAGAATAAGAAGATAGAAGATGAATGGCATATAAATGTACACCATATATTATGCGTGCATAAGGTGTTTATTTCCTTTACATTGATTTTTCTCAGTAGGCAGAGTTTAAACATATATAATGTGTATATATATATATATATATATACTGTTCTCAAACGGCAATATTAATTGAATCGATTAATATATAAATAATATGCCGTTCGGGATATTTTGATTGCCATATTTCAAATAAGGAATTGCATTCCTACACACATTATGTTTCTCAGAAAGAAAATCATAATATAGAAGTAACTATACGTTTTAAGTATTTGTGTGTAACACATTGAATGATGTAAATCTGTCATTAATGATGTAATGATATATTAACGCTCTGTATATCAATCAATAATTCCATTGAATTTAATGACGAATACTAAAATAGTTATCAATATGTTTTTCTTAATTGAAGGCAAGACTGGCAATTATTAAGTGTAAATAAATATTCATTACTTGATTGAATTGCGATTTTGATAGAAGAGAATGGATAACTTGCGCTAGTCACGATCAATCGACAATACTGGAGCAACCTTCGCCAGAATAGAGCCAACTTTGCTCAGTTTCAGAAAACATGTTTGCATCAACGGTTATGAGTCTAAGGAATTTATCGCAATCTTTGGAGTACCACAGGGATCAAATCTAGGGCCTCTACTGTTCTTGATATTAATCGACGACATACAAGAATGCATTCAACACGCCACTTGCCTTTTGGACTTGGATGCAATAGACGCATGTGCTGACAATAGTAAATTTTAATACAAAAAAATGTTTATCTGTGATATATACAAAGTCAAAAACCTCATTAAGTTTATTTATAAAATAAGGGAAGATATGTATAGTCATCAAGGACCTTGGGATAGTTTTTGATTTCAAACTTACATTTTCAGACCATATATTGCAGTTGTCTATATCGTGCTATAAATTATTAGGGTTCTAGCAAACAGTTTACTAATCCTGAAGCCATAACTTCTATATTCAACTGCACTCTATAGTCTAAACTCCATATCTGCAAATATTACCCTTAATTTGATAGATAGTCCATACCTCCCGGAATGCTATAAGCTGTTTGAACCATACAACTACTGCCAGGGACGGCACCATGATCTGATATGCATACAACATAGTAGAACAGACATCTTAGCTCAGCACAGCATGACACGAGGTATCGCTCTGCTAAATAATATCTCTCTTCATATCTTGAAGGTTTTAAAAGACACGCAAATAATTAATTTCGATTCTTGTCATTCCGTGTAATTTTATTATGAAATAACACATTACTGAATTTTTGTAACTATCCATATATATACAAAATCGGTTTAGACCATTATACACAAAAAAAATATATATATCTATAATAGAAAATTACTTGGCGCTGTAAGGGTTAACAAATACGGATCACGAATATGTACGTACTTAATTAAGAGTTTTGCACTTATTAAAATGTACGTAGACGAAAGGGTTAGAGCTATTTTTAAGATTAGAAAAGTCATAAATCAAAGTGAATTTTTTTTATCGTATGTACATATCGTCGCAGGAAAGCAATACTGCTGTATCCACCACTACCAACAAATGCTCTGTATACACCATTCCACAGGGTTTTTTTCCAGCATCGATCTATCTGGTTCACGTGACTATACAATGAAAAATAAGACCAGTACAACGTTGTAAAAAAATCTTAGTTTTGTCAATATTACATTTATTTTAAAACAAAATACAACAATAATTGATTTATATTATACATATTAAGAATAAAGAATAAATCTGTTGCAAATGTCTTGAATTGTTTTTATACAAGTTTTTACATATTACATTTTGTTATACGTCATATTTTAACAAGTTTTTATATCTTTTTTTTTGTACTCAATTTTTAACAGAATTTTTTTCCTCATAGCACCAACCAGTACCTATCAAACACACATACATAATTGTTTAATCTATAATATTTGTTATTCTCATCTATTCATAAGTACGTTCATAACTTTTTTCTCTAATATTCTTCACATCTCTTTATTCTTAATTAGTATACTTTTTTTCTAGATATATTATATAACCATACTATGTCAATACTAGCTTTTTCCCCTTCTATTTCTGTATAATGGCACTTAATATGAACTAAATTTGTGAATTTGACTTCTAAAACAGGATTTGTTCCCAGTTGGGCAGTCAAAGTTTTCTTATATTTTATTGTTTCATAATCTGTGTTTCAAATAAATAAATAAGAAGTGACGACATTAGAAAATTTAAAAAAATAACATTAGAGCACTTTTTTATGTGACTACCGCACAACAGTATCAGCTGCTCCTAACCGTCTGCAGCCAGTGAGACTATAACATCTCCAATTGGGGGAATATTGAGAGGCTAATTGTAGTAAAGAGCGGTAGGAGATGAGAGAGAGGAATGTAGGGAAGCACCTGGATATTCAGATATGGTCAAACACGGCTAAATCTATTTCAAACAACAAGATGCTGAAAGTATCTACCACTTTAGCACTATCAAAAATGGTAATTAAGAACGCTACATAATATATAAGATTCTAATGACCCTGAAACTTTTAATTATTCTTCAATTCCCTGGTATTTTCTACATAAGATAATTGGATTCGTTATGATTTATTGTACAATTAAAATTAACTACAACATCGTTTTCGCGAGAATGTATTTTTTTCAATCACTAATGTATTATATTCGTAGAAATATTTAATCATCGTGATCGTCTACCTGTTCGTAAATATATTTATATCTAATGAAGAAATACCACAACGTGTACCTAATAAATTATTAACGTCGAGCGAACTGCCGCTTTATCTCGGAAAAACTTGAATCTGTTAATGGATAACAATGAAACGTGTTATAAAAACAAACTGCAAAAAGTGTTGTTGTCAAGATACTCTCGAACAATCAACTCATCAGTAGTTGTTGGAGTTGATTTACAATTTGGGGAATCCCAAATCACTTTGTTTAAGAAATAAAATAAAAACATAAAAACAATACTCCGTGTTTGTACCACAATTATGACATTATTTATCAATTTGTGAGGGAAGTCAGCGATTAAATAATTTAATAATGTGTTAGTCGTGTTAATAGTGACTTATTCTACATAGGTACCTAAAATGCAACCTGTTAATTGTTTTTGGTTTAATTCGTAGAACTCTATTTAATTTTTATTTTTTTTAAATGGTCTTGAACGCAGAAACAGCTGTCACAATATTTGAAAAACTTAATAATAAAATTATTAAATTTGATTTACATTAAATTTAAAAAAAAAAAACAAATAATTAAAAAAAAAAAATTAAAAAAAAAATCGCGGTATAAAAAAAAATACTCTGCTAAAGCGTTATGGATTTCTTTTAGATATTTTTTTTTTCATTTTTTTTATTTTATTTATTTACATTGGGAGCATTTGTATTTGCAAAACATACTAATTTATCAATAATTCAACAACTTCAACTTACACGCATCACAATGCGTGTTAGTTGAAATTGCATTATGTTTGGCTGGTCGATATTAATTCCTAACTAGACATATTGCCTATTCTAAGGAATTAAATATGTGGGGGTATTAAAATATCGAGTTTTAATGTGTTTTATAAATTATTGTTAAAGCTCTTTTCGGTAAGTTCCGAAATTGTACTAGAAAAAAATAAAATGAAGATATAGAAGAAAGAAAAAAAAAACAAACGAAAATTATTTACTATTAAAAAAATATATAAAAGTTGAGTAATATTTTTAACGGGTTCTCGGCCTCGTCAACAAGTTCTTCCCAGGTCATTAAGCCATTTGGTAATATTTTTGCAGAAGGATGACAATTCACAGTTTTTACTCTCGGGTGAGATTTTATTGTAGATTTTTAGTCCAAGATAGGTTTGTATTTTTTGGTACATTGTGGTAGCACTCACTGGGATTGTCAAATCATTTCTGCTATGGCTTCTGGTTTTATACGTGTGTACTCTGGAACGTGCCCCAAATATTCTACATATTATTTTTAATGATTGTGAAATAATGTAGAGACCGACAAGGGTCACCGTTCAACATAGGTATATAAACATTGCTACCGCCTGAACGACAAAAATAGCAAGCAATGTCAGAATTGCCAGCAAATATTGTAAAATGTAAACCGCAAATTAAAGATTATTTTTTTGAATTTAATAGTAACTGTTATTATTTAAAGTGATTTTTTTCCAAAATTTAAAAAAAAAAGTTATTTTTTAACATGGAATTATGATGTGGCGCCTGTGTGTGTGAATAATATAAGTAGTACATAATAGGAGTGATTAAATTTATATTATGTACGTAATGTAAGAATGCAAGAAGGTAAATGAGTTTATATTATTTAAATAAAGTAACAGCAAGAAAGTAAATGAATTTATATTATTTAAGTAATATAACGGCAGGAAAGTAAATAAATTTATATTATTTAAGTAATATAACAGCAAGAAAGTAATTGAATTTATATTATTTAACTAATGTAACAGCAAGAAAGTAATTGAATTTATATTATTTAAGTAATGTAACAGCAAAAAAGTAATTTAATACATATTATTTAAGTAATGTAATAGCAAAAAAGAATTTTAGTTTACATTATTTAAGTATTAGTAACAGCAAGAACGTAATTTAATTTATATTATTTAATTAATGTAACAGCTAGAAATTAAATGAATTAATATTATTTAAGTAATGTAACAGCAAGAAACCAATTGAATTTATATTATTTAAGTAATGTAACAGCAAGAAAGTAATTAAATTTATATTCTTTAAGTAATGTAACAGCAAGAAAGCAATTAAATTTATATTATTTAAGTAATATAACAGCAATAAAGTAATTGAATTTATATTTTTTAAGCGATGTAACAGCAAGAAAGTAATTGAATTTATATTATATTATTTAAGTAATGTAACAGCAAGAAAGTAATAAATTTATATTCTTTAAGTAATGTAACAGCAAGAAAGCAATTGAATTTATATTATTTAAGTAATATAACAGCAATAAAGTAATTGAATTTATATTTTTTAAGTGATGTAACAGCAAGAAAGTAATTGAATTTATATTATTTAAGTAATGTAATAGTAAGAAGGTAATTGAATTTGAAATGAAAATTTTAGAGGTATAGTTTGAGTAAACTGTATTGTAGATAAATGAAAAGATTGAAATTAAAAACATAAAGATTTGAAAGACAACTGATATTTTAAAGTTACAGTTTTGATATTTAGTTATTTTGTATAAATCACTATTTAATAAAAGCGAAACTAGCAGTTCACAATGGAGTGCTGATAACAAACCTGATTAATTGCACTGAGGGATGGAATCAGCAGAAGAAGGATGAAAGTAGACTAAATGCTGTACAAATGACATCTCTGAGGCAAAAGTGTGGTAAAATCATGTATGATATTGTGAAAAATGTTAAGATTCGTAAAAAATACAAGGCTGATGTAAGCATAATGAGAGAGATTAATAAAGGGAGGCTTAGGTGGTTTGGGCAAGTAGAGCGAATGAACGAAGAAAGGAGTATAATGGGAATATATAACGCGAATGTGAATGGAAGAAGAAGCCGGGGACGCCCGAGGAAGACATGACACGATCAAGCGAATCAAATACTTTAGTCGGATCATGTCAGAACTCGGAATAACAGAAGAGATTATATGAGACGATGTATGAATGTGGATGGAACAAGAAATGTGTGCCAAGATCGAGTTGTTTGACGGTTCGTCCTCTCTGCCTATCCTTGTGGAGAAACGGGGTAATGGTTAGTTTAAATAGTTATTTAATAAATAAATATCCACATATAAAGTGTACTTGATATCCTGATGAAGGAACCATTGCTTTCGAAACATGTTGATATTTATTTATTAAATGGGGGTTAATGCAAAATAAATGAGAATCATTTATTTCTTTAAAAAAGTTCTTCTAGGTAATTATTCTTGCGCAAGACAGCTGTTTCGCCTTCCGAAGGCGCTATTAGGAAACTCGCTATTAGTAAGGAGAAAAAAATCTTAGTTTTATTCTTTTGTATACGTACGGAAAAAGGTTAAAAAAATATGCACCGAACTTACGAATTAATTAGTTACCACGAAAATAGCATTAGGCAGTCATGTTAACGAACGAGAACAATAAAAGAACACGAGAATATAATGTTCTCGAGAAAAACATAAACCCGATCCGTTGTTCACGCCTTTGACGTCAAAATGAAAATAATGAAGCTCTAAACAATATTATAATGCAATACATTATAAGCTAAGCAAAAAATGGCCTCGAAAACCGAGCACAGATGAAATAATTAGTTATGAAACGGCTTCGTTTATGACTTTAATACGTACCATAATTCAGCGACCAGATTAGGTTGTAAATTTAGAGGCGGCATTAGAAATTTACCGCAAACACTTCACGGAAGTTCCGGTGATTCAATAATGAAGTTAATTAGTTGAATTAACTTGGCCAGGTGTCAGCTATAACACACGTATTTTGTGGAAAATGTATGCGTGTTAGACGATGTAATTAATTTTGTATGCATTTTATGATTACCTATTCGTTGGCAGTGTTATTTTTATGCAATTAGGAACTTCAGTATTATAAAATACCAGCTGATTGTCGTTTGGGTGCCATAATTGATGTGACAGCGAAAGTAATGCCTCGTGACGACTATTACTCTATCTAAACAAAGAAACATTCATTTGAAAATTTTATTTCATTCCAAAAAAATATTTTTCTCATGTGACAAAAGTTAACCGTGTACAAATGTTACACCAGTGCAGGTGGGATTAATGACGATAGTTCCTCAGAGCATCTTCCATTGGAATACATGTAGAACAATGACAGTATTCCCATCGGACCCCTGTGCTCTAAAGATAAATTTGTAAAGATAGGGGAATCTATCAAACGGACCGCCCATTTATTTCTGCACAGGGTCGAGGGTTATTTGCGGGCTTCAAATCTGAGATGGCTACCTAATTAAGTAATGGGGCGCACTTGCAATTTGTACAGGGTCAGTAATTGTGCACTATTAAAGTATCTGCCGGCCTTGTACAGTACGCTCAGCTTCTGAAAGGCGGATCAAAGTAATAAAGTGTACAAAACTTTTCGGATAAGAAATTTAACCTATTACAAACTCTCATCAAGTTAGTGCATGCTTGTTACTTGCTTCGTTAACATTTTAAACTATCATCTACAGGCAGCGCGGTATCTTCAGCGAATCTACTCCAGCAGTATCCTTGCGCAAGGTTTCATTAAATATAGGATCTTAGTATGGGTTGAATAAAAGAGGTCATAATATGCAGCCCTGTGGTACACCACCTCGAATTTGAATTTCTTCCCTGGGTTGTTCGTTCTTCGTTCGTAGGTGTTTAATATACTATAATGGGATATTGTGGGTACGAGTGTGTGTGCAATGTATGCATGTGTGACTATGAAACCTGAAACCGCCTAATTACCACTTAAACCGTTCAGGCGGCGCTATCGGCGCCTTATCTTGTAATTATTGGGTTGCGGCAGTGTGCTGCCCGTGGATAGTAAATACATTTGCATTACTAATTAAGAATTTAATTTCAGCTTGTCGGTGCATACTGTGACCGCAAATCGGGGGGTGATTCTATTAGCACTAAAAACAAGTGATGAAAATCACTTTTTTCCTATTAGTTGACGGAAAGCTGACGTTTCATTCACACACCGCTCGAATATCGTCACTTCCCACTCCATCACCCAATGGATCCTTTTTGTTAAATAAAAGAAGCACTGTTTAAACCACAAATTTTCAAAAAACCGATTTCGCTTATCCCAAGCTTCGTCGGTGTACAATTTAAAACTAAAAAAAATACATAGAGTGAGCATATATACAAAAAGAGAGAGACAAACTATGAAACGAAACAATGGAACAGTGAGACAGAGATATGCTTACATGTAATAGAATGGAACAACACATAAAAAAGAAAGAGACAGAACGTCAAAGGAGGGAGGGATTAAGAAGAAGTAGGGACATTTTAAGTTAACGGAAAATATATCTAATATGGGACTGTAAGACAAATTTAGTTGATGAATATTAATTATTTATTCAATAAATTTAAAATTGCTTTGTGGTGTCATTTTTAATAAAATGAATGAGAAATGTTTTTCATATTGAATATATGAATATCAACAGGTTTCGGAAGCGAAGCTTCCCACATCAGGATACAAAGTATAATAGTATATATGAGAGAATCTTCGCTTCCGAAACATGTTGATATTTATATATGAAATAGTGGTTTGTATGAAACTTTTTTTATTCCTTTTAATATTACTATCAATTTTAACGAGTTTCTTTATTTATAAATCCTCTAAATTATCTAATTTAATGCCAAAACTATTTTTGTCTAGATTATTGGCGCCGGTGCTATGATTATAGGTATCATCTTTTTCAATTAGATGGTTCATGAATTTCGATAAAAACATAGCTGTTCAAAAAATCTAAGATGTTCTTTGATTCTAATATTTAAATTGCGTGCTGCCTTAACGATATAAAATGCCAACCAGCTATTAGCTTTCTATCAAAATATTCCATTTTTTATTTGCAATAATGTCCACACAAGTCATGTGATATTCTAAGGTTCATATCGAATAAATCAATGATTAAAAAATCCTCCTTGTCGATACGCACAAAATTGATTATCTTGAAGTAATCATGCAAAATTAAGAAAAAAATCGGTTTTAATAAACACTTAACAAGTCCATTTTTCTTTTCATAATAAGATTTTAAAAGTAAATAAAACGTTTGGTCATAATTTTTAAACTTTTGCTTTAAACTCCAAAAATGTACTAAAAAATACATGTGCGGTCTCAGGTCAAAATACGATACGTGCAAATATGAGATTTATCACGAGGACAATTTAACATGTAAAATTTTATTTGTAAATAGAATCTGATTAATACTTATTTGTTTAGGTTAGTGAACCCTAACTAACTAAATAACCATTACGCCGTTTCTCCGCAGGGGTAGTCAGAAAGGACGGAGCATCAAACAACTTGATCTTGGCATACACTTCTTGCTTCATTCACATTCATATATCACCTCATGCATTATTTTCTATTATTCCAACTTCTGACATGGCCCGACTCCAGTATTTGATTCACTCGATCGTGCCATGTCTTCCTCGGGCTACTTCTTCCATTTACATTCGCGTCATATATTCTTCATACACTCCTTTCTTCATTCATTCACTCTACATGCCCAAACCATCTAAGTGTCGTTTTCTTAATTTTATTCATTACTCTTACATCAGCCTTGCATTCTTTACGAATCTTAATATTTTTCACATGATCATACATCGTTTTACAACACATTCGCCCCAGAGATCAAATTTCTACGGCATTCAGTTTACTTTCACGCTTCCTCTGCGAATTCCATGCCTCACTACCATACATCAGGGTTGGTATCAGCACTCCATTGTGGACTTCTAGCTTCGCTTCTTTGAACAACTTTTCGTTAGCGCCAACCGCGTGCAGTCCTCCGTTGATGGAGTTTCCTGCATTCACCCTTCTTTCAATATCCCTATCAATGTTTCCATCTCTCGTAAATATACATACCAAATATACAAACCCATCGACCTGCTGCAAGTATTCATCATTCACAACAATATTGCACACTGTTTTCGTACTTTCTCTCTCAAACACCATGACTTTAGACTTACTTACATTCATCATTAGCTCATTCTTCATATATACTTCGTTCATCCTAGATACGAGGGGCTGTAGATCTTCCATACTGTTAACAGCAATTAGCACCGACCATTTGTGTATAAAACACTGTTATCAAAGTTAGGTATAGCAAACGAAAGAGGAGCAAAACACTTACCATATTTTTACTTAAGACCGCAGAGATTTATATCTACATTAAATTTATCAGTAAAATTGTTGTTCTGGTGAAGAATGGGTTGTTCTGTAACCGCTCGACAGTCAACAAAAAAACTTGTGAGTTAAATAAATTATTTGTCAAAAGCCAAAATCTAGCTTGTTTACGAACATTGGCAAAAGTTTCTGGTTGAATGAAATCTCAAAGGCATTTGGCAATCTGGCATGATTATTCTTTGCAGGAGAGAACAATCTGGGAAAGACTTTTTGCATCGTTCAGTTAATTCCTATGCATGCCATTTCCAGATTAGTGGTGCATAGCGTGGCAGTAATCGCCATACCTCCACGCAAGCTTTTTGTTAAGAACACTAGTTATGTGATTAGCGATATTTCATTTCCTGCTGCAATGCCCCTTTATCTTTGTCAGTTTCTAATGGAAAAGAAAGCTAATTGAGACATGCACGAAATAAGTGACAAAAACTAAACATATAATTTGAATGTCTTCACATATCACAGGAAAACAAAACATGCGTTTCTATACACGTTATTAACAATAATAACAATAAAGGAATGGAGCATTTTAATCGACAAAACTTAATGAAACTTAATGAATGTAGTTTTAATGAAATCCAATATGTAAAACTATTGCTATAACGTTTTGAAATCGGTACGAAAAACATTGAACCCGCCATGTTGTATAGAGATTAGTCCATAGATATACCACTCTGGTTAGCCACAGATTACATATTCAAAAGAATATTGAGTAAAATATTTTCAAAATGGACACATACATAATTTCACAACTAGGTACATACTTAAGAACTTTATTATTTAGATATATTTAGAAAAAATAAATATATGGAATGAAATAAAATTTTCAAATTATTATTTATTTTTGTTTAGAGATAGCAATAGTCATCATAAGGCATTACTTTCGCTGTAAAATCAATTATGGCACCCAAACGACAAGCAAGAAGTGACAATAACCTTATTCCAAAAAAAAAAGGCTAATTATCAATGAATTACAACACAATTTAGATATTTTAAGAAGATATGTTTGGTATAAATATAAAAACACATATATTATAAAATATTTTCATAGTCCTCCTCACTAGGAGATCCTGTGCTGAGGCGAACTAGAAGGTACAACTTCAAGGTTTGGGTAGGGTATTTTCGGTAATATCCAACGATGTTTTTGATATACTAGTGAGATTTTTTTAAAATTATTCCTTAAGCCAGTTTTGCAGGATTTAATACAGTTGTTAATTTATCCTGTCCGGGCTTTATCCCTAAGTTTCGTCATCAGCTCATAAAGCTGAGTGATACGTAACTCAATCTTATGAATAATACTCAATAATATTACCTGTTTTTTTAGTACTCAATCTTAAACTCATTTTTTCCTCAAACGCATACATAATTGTTACTCTATAATATTTGTTTTTCTCATCTACCCATAAGTCCTTAACAATTATACTATACTAAAATTATCTCGTAACATATACGTAAACGATTACCGTTTACTTTTTTTCTTATCTCTTTAAACTTAATTATTATTTTTAATTATTTATGATTATACTATACTCAAATTAATTAGTATACAAAATCTGGTGTTTTTTTCTATACTATTCTTCACATTTCTTTATACTTAATTATTATACTTTTTTCTAGATATATTATTTTACCATACTATGTCAATACTAGGTTTCTTTCCCTTCTATTTCTGTATAATGGCACTTAATATGAACTAAACTTGTCAATTTGACCGTCCTAAAACAGGATTTGTTCCTAGTTGGACAGTTAAAGCTTTCTTACATTTTGTTGTTGAATAATGTGTGTTTCAAGTAAATAAATATTATCATTATTATTAATAGGAATAATTATTTTAATTTTTTGTGGTAGTTTGTTATAAAACGTTACAGTTCAATATTAATTTTGGTTGGTTTTCTTGATAAATTTGTGAATCCATGTAAATGTGGAAGAGTGATTACCAAAAACGGTGTTTTCATGCAACGTTAATTAGAGCTATTATAATAAACCGACTAAATTGGTTTGCTTGTTCTCACGGTGAACGTCGAAAGTTGTTATAATGACTTGATTGAAGCCAGTTTTGGTTTTATTGTTAAACAACACAAGAGCTCATTAATAAGTCATTGCAAATATTCTGTGTTGACTGGAAATAAGCATTCATGGACTGAACGGTTCCAATATTAACCCTTTAACGACTTGTGTTGATCTGGAAAACAATAATTTTGATGTATTTTCATAGACGTAATTTCATAGACTGCCCTCAAATGTAAAGTGCAATAACGATCCGTGTCCCTGTTGGATCTGCTCAATTCCGCCATCTTTCCACTGTGACAACCACAGCTCAAAATATTCGTATAACTCACCACTAGCACGTCTTCACCGAACTGCCAGTCTGCATCAAAGCAAAAATAATTAGTTCTGTACGAATCTGATATATATTTCTGTAAAATTAAGTATGTACTATTAATAAAATGATAATAAAAATAGTCATTTTTATTCAGCTTAAAAATTAACTAAATGTGCACCCTTTAGACTGACGGCCGTCCTTCCCAACCCCACTGAGCAACTGTTGAGCCGAAATTTTGCCACAACACTGTTCAAATGCACAAATACGCTCATCTTAACGAAATTTTTGATCAATTTAGGATACCATTTTTTGTGGATTAATTTCCACTCAGCAAAAGACTAGTTATAAAAAGTGTTTCAAAAATTGAATGATAAAGTTTTTTTTTCGTTTTCAAATGACAAAACATGTTTTTTGTATGTATTAAATAAAGCTGAATAGAACCCAACTTATTTTACTAATTATAAACTAGGTTTTTTTCTTGTTTTTTCACTCATCGAGAAACGTCAAATGTCAAATGTACGAAACAAACAATGTGCTTTGCGGCATTGTTAAAAGTCAAACTTACACTTTATTTTCAACATATTTTTAACACACACGTTTGTCAAGTACGAATTTGTTGGTTTATGAATTAGTTTTTAAAACCAATGATATGTGTTTATAATAAATACAATATTAACTCATCTATGTTAATTTTACATTGATTTTTTTTTTACTGTAATGTAACTTAATTGTCTTAAAAGTGGGCGGCTACTATTTTATCGTGTATGGAAATGGGCGGACACTATTTTATAGTGGGCGGGAAGATCCATAAACAATTTAGGATAAAAATGCGAATTGTTCAAAACACTTGGCTGATCGGTGACTCAGATTGATCATTCGGTAAGTTGGGAAGAACGACCGAGAGTGTATAGCATCGGAGCTCGAGGGATTTTATAGCACAGTAGGCGAAGGGTTAAGCAACAGAACAAACAGAAAAAACAATACAAAAAGTCCTTAACGAACATTGATATAGGAATAAAAAGTTTGCTCATTACATTCGCATAATGTGGCTTATAATAGCTAATTGGCCATTAGCAATTCCCAGTACTTACCTGGCCAGCAATCCGTGATAAAGGAGAATACAATGATTAACTACTAAACTTATTTATCAACTCGGAATGTAGAATGATTCTGGTTTCCATAATTAGTTCCTTATAAGCATCAGCGATCAATTATTACTATGGAGCAGATAAATCAGTTATTGTATTTTGCCATTATATGAGCTGTCATTGTAATCATTGATTGTGCAATCGGTACAGGCCTGAAAAATATAAATTTGCGCTAACGAGAATTTCGTCATTTTTACGTAAAATTCGGAGTTTTTTTGTATTTTTCACGAGATATTCTGGTATTTTAAAATCACATAGTAATATCGTAAAATCTAAATATTTTTTTGTGTTTACGGTTTTGACAAGTTTGAAAAGCCATAAAGAATCCAGCTAACTTTTTTAAACCGAAATAAAATATTAATTAAATGATATGCACAATTTTTTGCAAAATCCAACCATTTTCGTGAAAAATTACCCTTCTTTATTTATCTAAATTTCCGTCGTTACACGTTCCAAATCGATGGCCCAGTATTAAGCTGCAACAAGTACGACAAACCTTAAATTACAATACGGATATCTAATTATTCACCAAAAGGGACTCTCGCCAGTTTTAAATAGATACAAAAACAACAAAAATGTTTGCCTTCTTAAGAGCCGAAAAACCAGTTTAAAAATCTTCAAACATTTAAATGTGCCCAGTTTTACATAAATCTATTTCGAATATATCTTCGAATAATTTTTTGAATAATCTTGAAAAATATTTATGCTTTCAGTTTGTTACATATGTTTTTATTTTACATAGATATATATTGTAATCTTATTATTATATTTTTTTGTAAAATGTCTTAAATTAATAAAAAAATAAATAAAATATTTCCATTTAAAACCGACCATCATCCAATGCACTTCAATTTTGAACAGAAAGAACAGTGATAAACAAAATAAAATGATATTTTTTTAAATGCAAATTTTAACATTAGCGATTCTACTAAATATTGATTTTATTTTTTTAATATTTTTTTTATATCATACCACACGAGAGTTCCAAGTGCTCTCAACCTTCTGGAGCCAGTGGGACTATTTCATTCCCAATTGAGGCATGTTGTGAGGCTGAAAATTTTGAGGAAGGAAAGGAGACGGGAAAGAAGGAAGATGGTGAAGTACCTAGCTATTTAGATCTGGTCACCAATCATGGCTAAAGCCATTTCACGCAACGTTTCGATTCTGAATGGTGGTCTTTCACCAGAGCAATACTGACAGTATCTACCACTCTGGAACGTCCCAGAAATATATTAATACCTCATATTATTTTGAATGAAATAACACAATTTAATTAAATAAAATTTACGCCGGGATTTGAACCCGCGACCTCCGGATTCGTAGTCAGGGATCGTAACTACTCAAACACGGAGATCGTCATTATCTTAGAACAACAGATTTTGACTTGTTGCAATTTATTTTGCTTGCAACAGCCCAACATGGAATGAAGCACAAACAATAAAATACCTAGGAATAATAACTGATCAAAACTTAAATTGGAACTCCCAAGTTCAAAATGTGAGCAACAAATTTAAAAAACTAACCTATTTTTTCAAAACAGCATGACACCTTTCAGATAAAGAACAACTAATTAAGATTTAATACGCCTTAGGCCAATCTCATCTACAATATAGTCTTATCGGTTGGGTAAGGTCGTGCGATTCCACTGTAAAACCAGTTATCATAGCTCAAAAGGCAATTTTTAAAATTATTTTTAGAGTCCCCGTCAAAACTGCTACAGACTATGTTTTTAATGCCCTAAATTTAATGTCTCTGAAACAATTATATTCGAAAATGTTTGAATTTACGCATTCAAAAACCAGGATAACTCTGCACATACAAACTCGTGTCGATTCACAAGATTCTCATTACAACATACATTCCACCAACCTACAACTAAAACAACTTTTGGTGAAAGAAATTTGCAATACTTCTCTATAAAATTATTTAAAATCCTCCCTCTAGCAATAGAAAACATAACAAAATTAATCTACTTCGAAAGAAGTATTAAGAAATGGATTATGGAGACGGGAAGGGAGAATATAGATATGATGTTGCAACCGAACAGGGATTAACGCTCACGGTATGTTTTCTTTTAGATTTTAGAATTTTTATTGCATTATAATTTTCGTCTAGTAATATTTGAACATGATTACAAAAACTTACTTAAAAAATTAACAAACTTGACCTAATTTATAATCCGTGTGTAGTGTGACCTTAGAACAGGGTACCCATTTCAGGTCACATTTTTTGCGACTTTTGTAAAACATTAAGACAAATATTTAAATCAAAAATAAACACTCGGCTATCGAAATGACAACTGGTGATGAGCAATTTAGGTAAAAAGAAATTTTGATCTTAGCGCACTTTCCGCCTCCAGCTTGATATTTGCACGACGCTCATATGGTCATTAAATAATCAAAGAGGTATAGTAGGAGTATGAATGAAATCCATATATATTATTTGTCTTTTCTTAAGAATATTTTTTCAAATGTCAACCGTTGGTCAGCGCTGAGAAAAGAAAAATGGCAGTCGTAGAAGTTCAAACTAGCACAGCTTCCATACTCTATCTCTTTAGACTTGATGTCGAAAAGACAATCCAGAACAGAATCCAAGAAATTATCCTTCCGAAGATAAATAATCATTTCCATACAAATCTACTACATGACTCCTTAAAATGGTGAAAGCAACACTACCATATGAATTCGCACACTAACACATTCGCATATAATATTGATTGGTTTCAAAATTGTTTAATGAAACGATTATACGGGAAACATTTAATTATAATGATGAAATCGTGATTGGAAATAAATTTTAATTAATCTCCAATTGAGAATAAAATATTTACATACCTATATTATTGATAAACATAGCAATTTAATGAGCAGTTTGTTTATCGTATAAAGTAATCATTTACCCATAACTAATAATTACAGGAAAATTGTATTTTTAATGAGAGATTACCTGTCAGTATCCGGCGTACCTCGTGAAGACAGTAAGATACAAAAATAAAATAATTACAAAGAGTATTATTAACTTTCCGGTTTACCGTTTTTTTTATATTAAGCATTAGTCAGTATCGGACAATAAAGGGAACATTTGCAGATAAATTCGAAGGACACAGGTGATAAATTAGATTTTATATTTAAAAAGGTTCTTTGCCTAATGAACTTTATTTGACACGAACAAAATTATGTACGGGTGCTAGTAATTGACTTGAAAAATATAACTAAATTAAATAAAAACTACTTTTTCACTTTATTCCAAAGATTGGTATTCACTTCGTGGCATTATTATTAATAAATGAATTAAAAATTACTTTGTATTCACTACTTAATTAATATACACATATCAACATGTTATTGATATCATATAATATCACCACTTCACCACATCACATAATCACCGAAAAAGACCGAAATTATCTTCGCAATTTTTTTTTTACGTTTTTTACATTTGAACAAACGTAATCAACAAACAGGACTGATTATTTTTATTTACAAACACAACTGCCTTAGGAAAGCGAGTGCGGACTTTTACGCCACCTTCAATTTTTATATATATAAATAATAAATAATATCACAAAACACTTTATTTTGTGTCTGTCTATTCCTGTAGACACTTCAAATCGGCATTTCCCTTGAGAAGAACCGAATGCAATATCAGTAAACCAAAGATCAGACAAGTAGAGTCAACGCACCTCTACGGCTCAGTGTTGTCCTCTCACGAATAATAGCAATAGGGTATTGGATATCTAAGAATCTTTGGAGTCATAAGAAAACGGTGTCTAGCGAATAAAGTACAACTTAATAATGCACCAAATGTTTGGCACAAAATACAAGTTTGATAGAATTGGATAGATCATTGACTAGGAAATATCACAAGGATGGAGGCTGATCATCAAAGAAGCTTCTCTATAATAAGCCTGCAAAACAGATGAGTGGTGGGAGACCCACCCTCGCTGGGGAATGGCGATAAGTGGTTCATGAACAAGACGTTCATTTGTGCGGGCTTATTTTGATGAACCGTGAACGTACGACTCCTGGCAAACCGTACCACGGTTCAATCGAACTGTGACTCTTTTTGACAAATATTGAATCCACTTAACGGGGAGACGGACGTTGGAGAGTTATTTTTTATTAATTCAAAATAATGATAATATTATTGTGCAATTCGATAAACATGGTGTTTTTAAAGAGAAAAATATTTATTACTTTTTTTTTTAAATTTGCATGGGCTTAGCATATATCAAATTATAATCAGAAATATTACACATTTCTGACCGTTGTACGCATGTTTTACAAAAACATTTATAAAGCTGAATATCCTTAAAAAATGCTGTGAAGGTTTTTCTGTAACTTGTCGATAAGATAGATTTTAAAAAAAGAACAGGGTGTGGTTTAATTTTTTTATGAACACTGCGTAACCTTATTGTTTTTTTTTCGAATTACAAATCTTTGGTTATGTTTATTTACAAAAACGCAACGATAAAGGATTAAAAATACTTTTCCCCGCTGTAAAAATCATATTCGTATTTAAAATATGAAAAAGAAAAAGTAATATTTCTGATTAGATTTTGATAAATACTGCGCCTACGTAAATTTATAAAAAAAATATTAAACATTTTTCTATTTAAAAACAGTATGTTTAACAGTATGGCGTAATAATACTATCATTATTTTGAATTAATAAATAATAACTCTCCGACGTCCCTCTCGTCCCTAAGAAAGTTGATTTAACTAAAAAGATAAACATATCTAAGACGTTTGATAGTATCCTTACGCATTTCTATTGTGACGCATCTTTAAATAAGGTCCATTGTTTTAATTTGTTTATATAAAATCATCATATACGTGTCTAATTTCTACAAGGGTAAATTATGCCAACGACCGTGGGACTTATAATTTAGTATTTGGTGCCATGACGCATTTCAAAGCAGTTGATTTCGAGGGTTTACACATTCGTGTATAGAAATAAGAGTAATTACCGCATCTACAGGTATGCAGGTACTATACAGTACTGAACTGCGGCTTACAGTCTGACATCTGGACGTTTTGTACCTACACATATATGATGGGAGCTGGGAGCCATAGGAGCTGGGAGTATGAACTGGGATATGAACTCGTGAGCTCGGTTATTAATATATGTCGGCTCTAAAATGAGTCCTCGTTCAATTGTGTCGTACTTCTGAGTCGTATGAAAAATTTAAAGTGATACCATGACTCCCGCTCATAACAAAATGAGTCGTGACCCATCGCTACCGGGGAGGCTAGATGTAGATAACAGGAGACCGGTGAGGGTGAAGGGGTTTTCTAAAGATGGCAAGGACTCTTCAAGGATTGTAGCACGGATGGTGATACCAAAGATGTCCACTCTCTGACGGACCGGTAAGGAACGAACTTTTCACTCGCCACTGGAGACACTGCGCAGAAAAGTCCCACAATGGACTACGTTGCAAACCGTTACCTTACTTTAGCAAACTTGCCTTTCTGTGCAGTGTCTGCAGTAACGAGTGAAGTGTTCGTTCCTTACTGGACCCTCAGAGAGTGGGCTAGTACAAGCAAAAATTGAACTATTATAAAACATTTCTAAATTATGTTCCTCAATGTGAAAGAAACTGTATGTCTTTCTGTAAAATTCGATAATAGAATAAAACAAACCATGATGAAAATAACAGATGAAGTAAGGTGTCTTGTTCATTCGTTATTTTTCTTCGCTTTACATTAATGTTCCATTTTGTCATAAAATTGTAAAAATCATATCCAAATAACACTGCTGAAATATATATATATATATACATATTTAAATGTAATACGGAGAATCGAGTAAGAACATTTTTGAAAAAAACTGTTCAATCGGTTCAAAGCGTCAATCTCAAAATAAGTGAGCAAAATAACAATGTGTAATATAAATAAATAAGAATAAATAAGATAGCTATTATATATAATAAAGTAAGTCATATAAATAATATAAAGTAATACGATATATAATATACATATTAAAATAGGTTAAGAATAATTTTTACGTACGCAGTTAATAAATATAGTATGTAGTTAACTTAAGAAAGTGAAATAATTACATATTTCGTTTAACTTAATAAATAACAAATTAAAAAATGCAATATTTCCATTGAAAAAACACGATCTTTAGTAGTAATTAAAGAATGCTTATATAAGTAATAAGTAATAAGAGAAAGCTTTTCAAATTATGCATAAAACTCGTCATTATTTTTTTTAGTAAAACGGTACTTATATTTAATTAAAACTTTACCAACAAGGTAACAAATATAAAATATGTAATATTGACGATAATAACAGAAAAGAGTGTTGAATATTTAATTTGAGATGTGTTAAAATTATAATTAAATATTATAAAAAGGTTGATAAGCTTCATAAGTTATTCCAATGAAAAGGAAACTTTAGGAAAAAGTCAATAGTCCCATATAAAAAAAACGAATAGGCATATCCGTAACACTATATAGATTGCAAATAAATTCGCGTGGGATCTTACAGTCATAAAGAAATATAGTAGCTAAAAATTATGGGAATTAATTAAAGATAAATTTGATAGTTTTTTTTATAATTTTGAAATTGTCAATTCATGGTGGAATTCCATGTTAATTTTTTTTATTTAAAAAACCTTTGTTAATTTTTTCCACTTTTTCATAGATCTTACCCTCTTCGGGCTGCATCCATGAGTTACGTCATCGGCTCATAAAGCTGAGTGATACGTAAATCAATCTTATCAATATTACTCAATAATATTACCTTTTTTTAGTATTCAATTTTAAACGCATTTTTTCCTCATAGCACCAACCAGTACCCATCAAACACATATGCATAAATTGTTTACTCTATAATATTTGTGTTTCTCATCTATTCATAAGTACGTTCATGAGATTTCTGTACTATTCTTCATGTCTCTTTATACTTAATTATTATACTTTTTTCTTGATATATTATATTACCGTCAATACTAGCTTTTTTCCTTTCTATTTTTGTATAATGGCACTTAATAAAAACTAAACTTGTTAATTTGACTGTCCTAAAACGGGATTTTTTCCCAGTTGGGCAGTCAAAGCTTTCTTAAATTATATTGTTTAATAATGTGTGTTTCAAATAAAAAAAAATAAAAAGTTATATGCATGAGGCAGCCCTCAGCTGTAAGCAGTCAGCACGGGTATCCAGGTGATACCTACCTGCCCATACCTCTCCCCCTGCTGCCCTCCGAGTTACCATAATAATGCAATTAAGTATTGCAACATGGCGTGGCTGCGTGCCTTGTATTAAAGTTAATAATGATTGCATTCTCCTTTAATTATCATGTGGCATAGTTCCAGGTATTTACTATGGACTGCATTATTGGTTTCGACGTCAGGGCTGCCACAAATAATTTCTAAACAAAAAAAAAAATAATGCAACGGTTTGCTATTCCGATAATGCATAATCATATTTAGAGGTTGAAGTAAAAAAAAATCCCTAAATGTTAATTTCAGCTTTAAAACAGTTGCATAAATGGGAAAAGAAACCGTTTCAGTAATCAAAAAACATTTTTTTATATAAGTAATTATTTTTATTTAATCATTGAAAACGATAATATCGACAACTGTCAATGAAAATATTAAATAGACGAATTCTGTCTCTTTGCTATTTTTATTGAGAATTAATTGCTGATATTATCTTCTTCGGTGATTGAATGATTTTTTTCTTATAATTTCTTTAAAATATTGGTATTCACTTTGTGGCGTCCATTATTAATAAATGAATTAAAAATTAAATTTAAATTACATTCTGTACATCATCGCTTTCGAAACATGTTGATATGTATACATTAATAAATTGGTAATTACAAAGTAATTTTTAAATCATTTATGAATGAATTTTTGTTAAATTAATATAATTATACTAGGCTATTTTTATATCACCTCAAGTAATACAATTTTTTTTAAATAAAACTACTTAAATTAAGGGCCAGTACTTAAAAATGCCCTTAAAAAACACTTTGTAGTTTCCAAACTCAATCAACACTATAAACTATTTTTCTCTAAATTCTGTACGGGTAGTTAGGAAAATACATAAGGTTTCAAAAGACTGGAATCCTAAAAATGCAAACTTTTAAATTCTATTAAATACCTACCAAAACGTCTGAAAAAAAGTGCACTTTGAAAATCAGCGAAGGCAATTTAGAATGTTTTACCTAAAATTCACCAAATCAGGTTTACATTAGCGTTTGTATTACAATAAGGTTAGTCAAGGTACCGACAATATTGCACGAATATATTTAATTAAGCTACCGCATTCAAAATATCCATGTATTTATTAAAAATTTTCCTTTAAAACTTTTTATGCACCAAAAAATATATTTCTTACTTTCGAAGATAATCTCCATTCAGATTTCAAGTTGAAGAATTAATTACATTTACGAAACTCACTCGATAAAATAAAATTGCAAAACATGCTCCGAAAACGGTAAATAACACATGTGGTTCTGTTATTCAACATGATATATGTATGAAAAAATCACAGCACTTCTTAAAAATATGCTACTTAAGTCAGTAGTAATGATATTTTTGAACTCTTCTAACTGTTGTTAAATTTTTTTTTTTAATTATTGCATTATTTATCCAACAAGGAACCATAAACACAACATTTGGACAAAAAACTTCCTATATCGTACTAAACTGTGCAACAAAATCGTACTCTCCTTCAAAAATCACTACAATAATCAATTTAAAAATCGTATAAAACACTGGATACGTTACATAGGGAGAACTGAAATAGAAAACATATTAACACCAAATGCAGATTAATACCTTTATTAAGTACCAAAGCAGTGTACTGTCAGCACAGGTAACAATAAGGAGTTAGTTTATACACCTACTTTATAATATATTTTCGACCTTTCACTTCTTTTTCATTCTAATTATCATTTTTGAGAGATTATGTTTGTTGTTGTTTATTGTACTTGTTGATATGTAAACATTCATGTATGTAAGTTTTGGGCAAATTGCCTCTTTTATAAACTAAAGTAAATTAAAAAAAAAAAAACAAACAAACAAACAAACAAACAAACAAACAAACAAACAAACAAACGAACAAAACAAAACAAAACACCGAAACCACTCAAATGTACTTAAAACACCTCACCTTTCATTTATTTTTCACGTCAATTTAATATAATTTATTTTCTTATTTTATAAATGAAATCCTCAGCACACAGAAAATCCCAGTGAGGATATCACCCCTCTCTCTTCCGTATTAACATATCTTCATTTCAATCAATGCTCAGTTTCCGCTCGGAGAGTATTGCTTGGCCTTTAGTTTTAATCTTATTGAAAAAAGATCGTTGTACTCGTATTTCGAGTACTGTAGGTACACAAAAAGAGAGTAGTCTGAGTCTGAAGTTCTTTGAAGTGGAAACTTTATACAATCATAGTTAGATGTGCCTTCAATTAAAAGTAGTACAACAATTATTTACTTGTATATTGATGTTTATCCAATTAAAATACGTAACCCGTGCCAAAGTGGCTAAGTAAGCATCCAATTATAATTATTATGGCAATGATTGTTTGAATGCCACGTAGAAAGCGTGTCAGATAAAGCGATCCTATTCCAGTTGAAGAACACGTACGATTGATTCGATGCCAATACTGGGACCAAACCAGTACCAATAGCACGTACCAAGTACCAACACATCAACTTTGCACCGGGGCCTGTAATTAAAAACATGTAAAGCCACTAACGTGCTTAATGATGTCTTTTGCAATTAAGATTAATTAGAAGGAACGCCAGGCAATGAATATGCAATATTTAAAAATTTTGCTTATCAATTAAAAATACTTGTTTTTGTGCAGGTTGTTATTTGTAATAATGACTTGGCGGGTGAACACCGAGTGGAAGCATTCACATGTGGGTAACCAAACCATGCTTTATTAGCATTTAATGAGCTACAGACATACCATTTTTTTTGTTCATGGGGGGGGGACAATGATTTCTAAGACATAAAGCAATATTTAAAATAGGTAGTCAATATTTTTATTTTTTATTGTTATGAAATCGAACATTTTTGTAGGATAGAATGGTTGAATAAAAAAATGTTGTTAAAACTGGATTAAAACTAAAGATATCAACCTTTTCCTGCTATAATTGTATGCGAGATTTTACCCATTTTCTTTTCTTTTTTTTCATTTTCTTTTTTTTATTTATCTTATAATTTTTATTTAACTTACCTTCAACTTCCATGGATTAATTAATACAAATATACTAATATACTGCTACTAACTGATACCGGGTATACCCACGCACTGGCCTTGCCTATGTGAGATTTTTTTTTGTTTTATACAGATTACACGTGGGTTTATGTACATGTGTTCAGATGTATATACTCGTACAAGTTTAAAACAATGCTCTTTTTTTGTAATGCGGATTACAAATTTTTGGTTCCGTTTATTTACAAAAACGCAACGACAAATTATTAAACGTACTTTTCTCCGCTTTAAAAATCATATTCGTATTTTAAATATTTTGTAAAACATACAATGGAACGGTCAGAAAAAAAGTAATATTTGTGATTGGTTTTTGATAAATGCTAAGCCTATTTAAATTCAGAAAATATTTAATAAATATTTTTCTATTTAAAAACCTTATATTTATCGTATTGCGTAATAATACTATCATTATTTTGAATTAATAAATAATAACTTTCCGATGTCCCTCTTCCCGTTAATACAATCCTTAACAAAAAACTTCTAGTGAAATATATGAAAATTACAATATTTTGTTGTTACTCTTATGTTGTTATTATCTTTACCTTGTTAGCTTCATAAATGAAACGTCTGTATTTAACCACTGTTAGCACAAGACACTTTGTTGGCTTACCTTTTGTTAAACTTCTTTTGTATATATATTTGTATTAAAAGCTGTTTCTTACAAATAAATAAATTATTCGTATGTTGTTATTTCTCGTATGTTGTTATTACTCATATGATGTTATTAATCGTATGTTGTTATTACTCGTATGTAGTTATTAATCGTATGTTGTTATTTTTCGTATGTTGTTATTACTCGTATGTAGTTATTAATCGTATGTTGTTATTTGTCGTATGTTGTTATTACTCGTATGTAGTTATTAATCGTATGTTGTTATTTGTCGTATGTTGTTATTACTCGTATGTAGTTATTAATCGTATGTTGTTATTTGTCGTATGTTGTTATTACTCGTATGTAGTTATTAATCGTATGTTGTTATTTGTCGTATGTTGTTATTACTCGTATGTTATTATTTTGTCGAATAGAGCATGAAGCACGCCCACAACATTCGTGCGATCGAACCTCGTGAACTTGAACAATTTTTAAACATCTGTGAAATATATCTCCCAACTTAGTGTAAAAAGATTGGAGAATTATATTATATTCACCAACTTAAATGGAAGAATAACAAGCAGATGGGGACATGACTCATAGTGCCTAAAAGGGGAACTTAATTAAAAACTAACTAACTTAAACTTATGTTTCTTTTATTCCGTCGTTCCACTCTCAAATATCCCAATTAACGTCAATACTGTGATGTGTGCCGTGTTTTGCGTTCCAAGAAAAAGAAATAAAGGGCTGTGGAAATAAAATACCAAATGTCTTTTTAAACACATGTTTCGTCAATTAAAAATAATTATTGTTAAATCAGTAGCGTGACGAGAAAAGTCATAACCCTGGTGATTATTTTTACTTACATGTCAATTACTTCAACACAAGATGAATGTAGTTTTGAAGTGACGTCATAAAAATTTATTTTAATTGTTACATCAAGAACGTGGTGCAATTAAAAACATACATTCATAATTTATTATGTAATAAAATGGTCACACATATATTATGTATAATAATAATAATAAATGGATTATTTCTATAGCGCCATTTTCGTGAGAAAATCACCTCAAAGGCGTTTTATATATGTATAGCATGTACAGCGCCCTTGAGGTGATTTTTCACAAAAACGGCGCTACACAAATCATCCAATTATTATAATATTCTCAAAAACAGAGTACGATAGTTGACATATATCTTTAGATGTTTGGAGATATTCTCAATGAAGAACTGTGATTGTGGGTCAGAGGATACTCTGGACCATAATTTCTTCGAGTGTCCTATCAATGACCGATTTCCAAACTTCATGCATGAATTCCAAGCTTCATGCAAAAACATCCTCACCAGGCTGCATTCCTGAGTTTCGTCGTCGGCTCATAAAGCTGAGTGATACGTAACTCAATGTTATCAATATAACTCAATAATATTATAATTTTTTTAGTACTTAATTTTAAACGCATTTTTTTCCTCCTAACACCAACGAGTTTCCATCAAACACATATACATAATACTTTACTCTATAATATTTGTTTTTCTCATCTCTTCATAAGTACTTAACTATTATATTATACTAAAATGATCCGATAAAACGATTACTCAATACTTTTTTTTCTTATCTTTTCGAACTTAACTTTTATTCTATATTAATTATTATGGTATACTCAAAATATCTGGTATACACAATTTTTTTTTTTCTGTACTATTCTTTATATTGCCATACTATGTCAATACTAGCTTTTTTCCCTTCTATTTTTGTATAATGGCACTTAATATGAACTAAACTTGTGAATTTGACTATCCTAAAACGGGATTTGTTCCTAGTTGGGCAGTCGAAGCTTTCTCAAATTTTGATGTTAAATAATGTGTGTTTCAAATAAACAAATATTTTATATTTTCTTCAAATGCTTTATAACTTTGTGGCATCATTATTAATTATATAATTGAAAATACACTTTGTATATACCACTTTATTTAAAATATATAAATATTTCTACATGTTTCGATAGCAATGCTATCATCTTCAGGAATAAATGAATACTATTTATTTTAAATTATATAAACAAATATTTTCCCATCCCCCCACTTTTATCAGCGAAAGTCACTGTTCGAATAAGACGAAGTAGAAACCATGACCATGTGTGAGTAATTTTGAAAATCGTAGGTCGCATTACGCAATTATCTTTAAACAAAATAACAAGTTTTGTGTCTGGATCGCACGAGCAACGGGAGAAACAACTCGGCGACTCGACCAATTATTTCAAGAGACGACACTCAATTACATTTATTAATTTATCATTTTGAAAATCGTTTTAAATATGTAAATTGCCTTTAAATATAATTATTGTTGCCGCCATATAATTTATTTGATTAACGTTGGCTAGTTTACAACTTACAGTGTGTGAGGCGGAAACACTGATTTATAATTCAACAGATGAGCCCCCTTCCAGTGAGCAAACTAACGCGATTGAGCCCAAACATATTTTAAAATGATAATGGCGTTGAATTGTTAACAGTCAGCGGCGGTGAAAACACGTGTTTCGGGACCGCTCAGTATTGTCGTATTGTCACTTATTAGATATTATTATTCTTATGCTATTTGTTTGGTAAGCTATGCATGACCTGTACCGAGCTTTTGATAATTTTTTGATTTATTTTATATTAACGAACGATTTTGCTATTACACAAAATTCACAACACGAAATGAGAAAAACAAGAGGTACAGAAAAATAACAGCACCTACCTAATACGTGAATATAGGAAAGACCAAAAATAGGACAAAAATATACATTTCAGAGAACCTTCGAGTCAAAGCCTGAAACAGGTTTTGATAGAATGCATGGTGTTAGACATTTTAAAGGATATAAAGTTTATTTTCTTAAATCCTGACAAAATCGTTTAGACTGTTAGCAAAAATTTCAAGGCTTGAGTTAACAAGTCTCGACATTCTGGACAGTGGAGAATAATACACATTATTAGTAGAGTATGGATTGGGGAAAAACAATTCATTGTTTCTAAGTCTACGGCAAGCAATGTTTAACTGGATGAGTTAGAAGAAAGATGGTGAGTAAATAACACAACTAATAATATCGAAAATGCAAATGGGATTCTATAGTTCCGCTGGCTTTGGACACTTGCAACTCGAGATGATTTTTTTTAAATGTGAATACCATACAATAGTCCCAACTACACGGAGCTAGTGGGATTATGGCATTCCCAATTGGGGTTTGTTGTGGAGGTGAAAAGGTGAAGAAAGGAATGAGAAGGAAGAGAAATGTTGAGAGGCACCAAACATGGCTAAAGACAGTTAAGACAAACAAGCTATGTTCTGATTCTGAATAGTTCTCTTTCATCAAGGTGTAGATAACCTATTTACCACTCCATATTCATCTATTTATTTTGGAACATGCATGCATAAGGCACATTTTGATGGTGTAATGATTTTGATGTGTTGATCTTTAATTTAATGCGTTGGTCGGGGAGAATAATACACGGATATTCCAGTCGGTAATTATAATGCATTCGGCTTAATGGTTGAAATATAAAGACAAAATATTGACGCTATCAACGCCATTTACACTGCCTTTTGTTTCTTTCTTACGTGGCGGTCTCTTTCATACAATCACTCAGACGTATTTTAATATTTTTTGATTAAACAAACTTTGTAACCTTTTTCCGCTTATTTATTTTGATGATATTTTTTGATTAAACAAACTTTGTAACTTTTTTCCGCTTATTTATTTTGACTGCACCAGATCGGTTTCACTCTATCACGAGTATTGTCAGACTGGCACAATTAAAACTAAATCTATGTTATGTATTGCGTCGATTTCAGGAATGAGTCTCATCGCTTTCTAAAATTGTTTTTATTTATTACTTGAAAATTGTTTTATTTCTGACGGTACTGTTTTATATTTTATATATATTTAAATATTTAAATTTTTATATATTTAAAAACTACTTTCTGATTGGTTTATTACCCTCTGGAAGACGGATTACATTGTGTTTGTAAACAGCTTGAAAATGTTCTCTTATTCGGGTGTGGAACGCTCTACCCGTTTGGGTTATGTAATTTTCTGTGCAATCTCCGCAGTTAATCGTGTATACCTCAGAATAGCAAAATTATTTTCTTTTGTCTTTATTATTAATGTGTATTTTCCCAATGAGTTAATCTATTTTATTTATGTACTTAATGTGTTTATCACTATTGTAATTAGAATTTCTATAACAAAATACGTAAAAGCCTAAATAGGGCGTATACAATGTAAAAAAATATATATAACGTTATTTCTGATGCCAAAGGGCCAACCTAGTGTATTGCCATTCACCGGAAGGCCAGTTTATATTTTACAATGTGTTAGGCGGAAAACATTAGTATTCAATCAGCGGCTGATGGCCGTATTGAAATTGACTCTCTGAATGGCAATCAGTTTTAGCTTGTTGTTATTATTGTAAATCAAAGCTATCAAGACGTAAAAGTCCTAAGTAATTTTTTCCCACGAAGGCGGAGGCTGTGCGTGGGCAATCCCATTAGAACAATAAAAATAAATAACATCAACAATACTATTAATTTGTTCTATTAATTAATTCTTATGACACTCCTACATATGCAACATTGTAGAAATCATTATTAATGTTATGCAGAAGATTTAGGGTTAATCTATCTCGATACTCCCCTGAAGAGTATCGATGGGTCATGACTCATATTCTTAAGAGCGCGATTCACGGTACCAGCTCAATATTTTCGTACGACTCAATTGAACGACGGCTCATTTAAGAGCCGGTACATAGAGTTGATTTCCATCTCCTATGGCTCCCAGCTCCCACTATAAAGGTAGGTACAAAATGTCCAGATGCCAGACTGTCGGTCACCGTTCACGTATTTTACAGTTCCCACACGTGTAAATACGATAATTATTCTTCTCTATCCACGAATGTGAACCCCTGATAACAACTGCTTTAAGATTTAAGATGCGTTATGGCCCCGAATAATAATTGCAAGTCCCACGGTTGTGGGTATAATTTAGCCTTGTAGAAATTAGACACATATATGAAGATTTTATGTAAACAAATTAGAACAAACGACCTTTTTTAAAGATGCGTCATCATAGAAATGCGTAAGAATACTATCAAACATATGAGACGTGTAGATAAATAAACAATCTTTCTTAAGTGGTTCCAAGGCTTGTCAAAAAGAGTCACAAAAGGAGTCGTATGTTCACGGCTCATCAAAATAAACCGGCACAACTGAACGGCTCGTTCATGAACGACTCATCGCTACTGAAGAGTCGTGGCGAACTCAGCAGCAGACCATGAACATGAAAAACAAGCACTCTGTTGTAGACCCTACTATTAAATTTCCAGGGTTTGCTCTTCCTCGGAAGATGTGGACCTCATTAAACCGCATCCAGTGCAGTCACAGCCGTTGTGCGTATACGATGCATAAATGGGGCCTAAAGGATTCCGAACTTTGTGAATGTGGACACATTTAAACAACATCATAGAAGAATGTTCCCTTTATCAGTCTCCGTATGGCATATCTGTGCCGAACCAAGTGGCTCCCGATGCCATCAACTGGCTGAATAACACCAGCATCGCACTATGACCTCCACCAACTATCGCGCCATCTGTGAATGCGTATTACATTTCATTTAGCCTTAAAGACAAACTGACACAATTAATGAGACAAAATACTAGTAAAAATGCCAGAAATAAAATCGAATAATGTTATAGGTGCTCTAAGATGGTTCAGACCAGTGGCGGATCGTGACTATTGAGTGAGTTAGAGTGCTAAGATTGAAAAATATGACGTTATTGATGTTGTTGAAGCTGAAAATAATTTTTTTTCAGCTTCAACAACATCAATAACGTCATATTTTTCAATCATTGGGCTCTAGCTAACTCAAAAGTCACGAGCCGCCACTGGTTCAAACCCTAAGCGAGTCAGGCGAATATCAGTCAATATAGATAAACACAGCGAAATCGTTTTTTAAGAGTGCACTTCTGAATGCATTTGTGCACACCGATAGTGATTCAAATCGGTTCGAAACAGTTTGAAACAAAGTTCAATAAAGGCCATAGTAAACTAACTAACTACCTAACCATCACGACGTTTTCACGCAGGGGTAGGCAGAGAGAACGGAACGCCAAACAACTCGATTTTGATATACATCGTCTCATATATTCTATTCTGTTATTCTGCTATCCTCGGACGTCCTCGGCTTCCTCTTCTATTCATATTCGCGTCACATATTCTCCTTACACTCCTTTTTCCATTAATTTGATCTACATGTCTAACCCATCTAAGCATCCCTTCTTAATCTTAGTCTTTACGCTTACATCAGCCTTGCATTATTTACGAATCTATGAAATACATGGTTTTACCACACATTCACACGCCTGAGAGATCTCATTTCTACGGCATTCATTCCATGCCTCACTTCCATACACCGGGGTTGGTATCAGTACTCCATTGTGGACTGCTGGCTTCGTTTCTTTGGACAACTTTTTGTTAGCGCCAATCGTGTTCAGTCCTCTGTTATTGGAGTTTCCTACATTCACCCTTCTTTCAATATCCCTATCAGTCTCTCCATCTCTCGTAAACACACTTCCCAAATACACAAACTCGTCGACCTGCTCCAAGTTTTCATCATTCACAAGTGTTTCGCACACTGGCATATTATCATATATTATTGTTTTGTGATTTAGATCCACTAACTCATGATGGAGGCCTCACTGACACCTTTCCTACAATAGCATTTTTATTATTACATCTCTTGTTATGCTAATTTACATATAAGGGCGTTCGTTAGGATTCAAAAACCGTCAGATAAGTGTGGGATGACGAGATATGTGATCATAAAGAAATTGATGTGGGCTCTAATGGACCCTAATGAAGATATTTAGACACGCCACTAATGAAAAACAACATTGTATAAAATGAACACGTGTTATAATATAAGGTAGATATTACATTATACTTTTAACATGACCCAACTAAATAATAATATAAAAAATATATATACTACTAGCTGATGTGTACCGGCCCTGCTCGGGATTATTTATTTTTTTGGAATAAAATTATGAAGTTGAGAAATGCCTTGTGACAACTATTACTATCTCTAAACAAAGAAACAAATTGACAAATTTATTTCATTCCATACAATTATTTTTTCAAAACCTAAATAATAAAATTATTAAGTGAGTACCTACTTGTGTTTTCCGCTTTTAAAATATTCTACGCAAACAAACCTTCTTATTTCGAATACGTAATCTGTGGATAAACAGAATGGAATATCTATGGGCTATCCTCAGTATAAAATGGCTGGTTTAATGTTTTTATAAAAATTTTATTTATTTTTTAAATTTTATGTAAATCAAATTTAATAAAGCTATTATTAAATTTTTTATTTCTAAAGTTTTTATTATTATTTTTTTATTATTGTGACAGCTAATTCGGCGTTCAAGGCCATTTTCAAGTAGTTGTTACAATAATAAAAACTAAAAATACTTGCAGATCTTAATGATAACATTGATTTAGATGAAATTTAAAAAAAATTAAATGGAGTTCTACGAATTAAACACAAAAACAATTAATAACTAATTTTAAAACGTTATAGCAAATAGATATTGAGTTCTATTCAAACTACTCTCTAAATCTTTCCGGCACTAATAAGCTACGCTATTTTTAGCGAAATTGGTTGAGTAATTTTCGAGAAAATCAAAGCCTACAAACAAACATTCATTTATATATATATATATATATAGAGTTTTGATTCACTTGATCGTGTCAAATCTTCCTGAGTTGACTCCGACTGACGCTCCTTTCTTGGATTTCAACGTACAATGCAATCTGTAACATGAATACAATACAGTTCTAAATATGGGGAAGTTAATTCACAATATAAACACGATCATTCAGGCCGACATAACATGATCATTGTATATTGAGCAAGGCTATCGAGGAATTTATAAGAGCTGCAATATTCCTCAAACCAAAACATCTCATTGGTGGGCCAGATGATGAATATGTCTAATCGAATATACCTACTGCTATTTATTGTATTGGGTATGAATGGCTTTAAGGTAAAGCAATAAGATGGACTTAGGGATTGGAGGTTGGTAATATTGCATATTGCATTGTGCTAAATTAAGTTTTTTAGAATATGACCGTAAAACATTTTAAAATTATGTCAGAGCTTTACAGAATAGAATAAAACACGCATTTTGGTGATGGTTTTTTTTGCATAAATCGTTACATGAGGCCGATGTTAAGCGGGAATCTCAACCTTGTCGCCACCTGCATAAGGAGCGTGTGATTTCGTTGGAATTTTAGCCGGTGGATTGCCTTAAATTCTAATTCTGTGAGACACTTACCATTAAAATCTGTATTTACCAATTTAACAATAATAAGTGGGAAGAACAATGATTAAATATTACAATGAGGTTTATAATCTTCAATAAGTTATTAAAATAAATTGAATATTTTATTTTATTTATTTTTTAAAAACTGGAAGAACTTTTTTTATTTTTTTTTAAATAATTATCAATTGGGTTAGGTTAGATTAAGTTTTCTAGCTTTCTTATGTTGTTTTATGTGAATTAAACACAATGACAATAAAAAAGAACTGTGGCTAAGTGTTGGAAATTAATTTCAATGTTTAACGATTTGCCCTTCTCTTTCATCTCCCGAAGATGTGATCATCCGAGAAACGTCCGGAAATTGTGCTGCACATTATCAACATTACTTTATAATGATTCACGGTAATCATTTATCATTATAAATGCATTTCAGCCAACTCTCTGCTTGATTTCCTGCATGAGAACATATATTTCACTTAAACCGTTAGTGCGGCTCTGCAGTTTTGCGTACATAAGTATCACTTGGGGTATAAATCAGTGTATGTCCATTTTTACAGAACATGACTTACCAAAACACATTAGCAAATCGTTCATTTTACGATTCAAAATATATTTTTTTAAATCATTAAATAAGTATAATTTTAAAAAATCTCGAATGAAATATGAATCAGAAAAAGATAACAAAAATAAAAAAAGGTGTAAATCGCATCTGGGAAGAAGATAATATTATTAATTTTACCTTCTTAACTAACTAACTAACTAACCATCACGCCATTTCCCCGCAGGGGTAGGCAGAGAGGACGGACCGCCAAACAACTCGATCTTGGCATACACTTCTTGCTTCATTCACATTCTTACATCGTCTCAATCATTCTCTTCTATTATTCAGACTTCTGACATGGCCCGACTCAAGTATTTGATTCACTTGATCGTGCCATGTCTTCCTCGGACGTCCCCGGCTTCTTCTTCCATTCTCATTCGCGTCATACATTCTTCTAACACTCCTTTCTTCGTTCATTCGCTCCACATGCCCAAACCATCTAAGCGTCCCATTCTTAATCTTACTCATTACGCTTATATCAGCCTTGCATTCTTTACGAATTTCAATATTTTTCACACGATCATTCATGGTTTTACTACTCATTCGTCTCAGAGATCTCATTTCTACGGCATTCAGTTTACTTTCATCCTTCTTCTGCCAATTCCATGCCTCACTGCTATACATCAGGGTTGGTACCTTCTTCAATGATTAAATGATTCTTAATTAAATTATTATTCCAATACAATGAATTTACTAAATTTTAAAATCTGATAGCGATACATCCGAGACACTCTCTAAATTGCAAATATATTCGGGTAGAACTTTGCAATCATACAAAAAGATAGCAGCCAATAATATTCGAATTTATTGAGGATAATATTGGTTATGATATCGATCAAATTGACGTCAAATAAACAGGTCTCATTAGTTCATTGGTTAGAGCGGTTGTCCAAGTAAGATTGATTCAATTCAGAGATGCGACTGATACCTTTTTTCTTCTATTTCATGGTTCATTTGATATTTGTTAAAATTAACTTCTTTAATGATTAAATATTACAATGAGGTTTGCAAGCTTCAATAAGTTATTCCAATAAATTGAAAAAAAATTTTTTCACATTTTTTTATCAAATTAATGTGATCATAAAAATAGCTTTTTTTGGTTAATCTAGAATTAACTGCATCCTAATCAGGTTTATCTCTGAATCAAACTGGTCGGTTATAAATCTATGTTATTCCATAACATACTAAGTATTATATCGGGAATCGAGTGTTTTTTTATTTTATTTGGACTTTGCCTTCTATAGGCTTTCGTGGATTTTAAGATAAAAGTTTCTTCTTTCAAAAGTACATCGTAATTCAATTTTAAACAGTTTTTTGTTGGAAATTGACGTGCGTCGCTTTACTAGTCAGGTACATGGCAGAGGCGAGGTTCCAGACTGGTATTAAGCAATATACGATCCGTTTAATTAAATCTCTTCTGCAAGTCCTGTAAATCATTTTAATACACGGCCCGAATTAACGGCGCATGACAGTTCGAGAAGAAACCTCCTGGCTTAATTCAGACCAAAAATAAGGGGAAAAGAGACACCTCACAACAACGCCATTACCAAAGGTCCGGTAAAAAACGTGCGGGTATAAATAAAAACACCCTTTTGAGCATATTAGCAAACATTGTTTAAGTATACCTGCAAATTGCATCTCGAACATAATGATATTACTAGTGTTCTCATCATGCAGAATAACTCGTAAATCTCACGTGTTTGCAACAAGGTGTATATCGTACAAAGTAACTGCATTAATTTATTGCTTTGTGTTCTAGCTTTATTTTGTGTGGGTGTGTGCTAGTCGGGGAATTAAAACTTTGTAGTCAAAGCAGTTTATGTTTTGAAAAGTTGTTTTCAGTCATTTTAAATAGCGCATATGAAGTCTTGTAGAAATTGCGCAATGAATTACAAACGTGTGAGTGTTAGTAGATGTCTTCAGATGGATTTTCGCATAACAGGTTCAGTTGTCTTTGCCATTTTAAAATGATTTCTGTAACAATTAATTAATTATTTTAATTACAGAGCCGTCAATGTAAGGTTGTTTAATGTGACAGGTTTATTTACTGACATTTAAATTAACTATCGAAAGAGAGATTAACGTGTTAAGATGGGTGCGTTGTTAGGAAACCAGGAAATTGAGAGAGAATCTACAGTGTTGCAGGTACACGAAAAACATTCTGCTTACAAAGTAGATAGGTGACTACACGTTTTGTACTTATTTAATTAATAAGCAGGTACTAAAGCAATTTGATTACAATATTGAAACACTGATGGATCTAGCAGAGAAAGTTTAAACATTTGGTTGTATTGTTTGAAACATAACTTCTTGGCGTTATCATTTTTATATACGTATTTTGTGCAATGTTTATGATTGACTCTCTACGTTCAAGAAATTCAATTCAACGCCCAAAGAAATTCGGTTGTTTGGTGATGATGAATTGAAGAATTTGTCAAACGTTGTTAGGGAGATTTCTCTAAAATTTATGATTTATTTATTTACAAATATTGTGGAAAGGGAGAAAAAATAATACGACAATATTCAAACCTATTACCTAGAATTTAAAAAGGTTATTTGATACTAGCTGGTATGTCCGGCCTTATTCGGGATTATTTATTTTATTTAGGAATAAATTTATGAAGTTGTGAATCCTTGCTTGTCGTTTGGGTGACATTATTGATTTGACAGCGAGAGTAATGCCTCGTGACGACTATTACTACATATAAACAAAGAAACAATTTGAAAATTTTATATCATTTCGCACATTAATTTTTTTCAAAATATATCTAAATAAAAAAGTTCTTATGTAGGTACCTACTTGTGTTTTCCATTTTGAAAATATTCTACCCAAAAAAGCCTTCTTCTTTTAAATATGTAATCTGTGGCTAACCAGAGTGGTATATTTATGGGCTAACATAATAAATTTAATATATTTTCATAATAAATTTAAAACGTTACAGCAACAGTTTTACATATTGGATTTCATTCAAACTAAAATCTCTAAACCTTCCCGTCACTCATTAGAACAAGCTGTGCTATTTTCAGTAATTTTCAAGAAAATCGAGAACAGACATACAGACAGACAAACATTCATATATTAATATATGAGCATAAATATGACACTTGCACAGTTTATCACTTCTCCACCAAGTTACAAAATATTTCACAAAAATAATTAATCTTCAATAATATATGAACAGTTCTTCTAAGTGTGCAGAGCATAGCCACTGTCGTATTTTTCAATTATAATTCGCAACATAACTGCCACTTAAAATGTCTTTTCACACGCTAATGGGAGCTTTGATCTATTGAATCCATTAGACATTAGAGATATTCATTAGTCAAGTAAAAGCTTGCGACTTCCTCAATTAAGGCTTATATTAAATGCTTTACGGTATTCTATCGGCTACGTTGGTATGCATGCCTGGTACCTGCATACCATGCTGCTTCTATGTGGCTTTTTACGGAGCAGGTGAGTTAATAGAACGTGAGCTTCGGTATTAATGAGAAAAATATCACACTTTCGTACAAACTAATAATTGTGGTGTAATAAAGCTATACTGTGCGTAATAAACACATCGTAAATGCCACCGGAGAAGTTTTATCATAATGAACTTTTCAAAAATATTTATTGTACAAGGTTTTTGGTAGCATTAGGCACCATTAAAAGATGGGTACGATATTTATAGTTATCGGATTATACCCGGGATTTTTTATTTGTTACGTTCCGCTGCTAACCGGAAGATTGTTCTAAGCTGCTTTAAGCCACCTAGCTAACCAGGCAAACTTTTTACCCTCTGCGAATCACTAATGCTTAAGGGGGGTTGAAACGAGAAACTTGAAGTATTCATCAAAATTTCAAAATTTTATGAATGCTCTATTCAAGTTCCGTTTTTATTCAAGCACTGTGAAACAACTGACTCATAATGCAATAATAACGGAACTTGAATAGAACATTCACAGAAGTTGAATATAAACGTTGAAATCCCCCGAAGCAACTCACCCTGTAGAGTTTTAACTTTCATGTACATTCAAAGTAGTTCAAATTAATCGACGAGGAGCAAGACCACAGCCCATCTGCATTCAATTACATGACTTATAATTTTGTAAAAAACTGTATGGTAACTAGAAGAGATTGTATTACAATAACATTAAATAAATAACAAAGCTCCGCAGGGTTTGACGCAGAAAGGATATAACGGTGAATAGATCTGACATGCAATCCTTGCATAAACACTTCAAAAAAAATCGTCCTTCCTGTTGAACTCGAAGCTTCGGATTGTAATCGCTTCACAGTATAATTTCTACCTGAGACATTTACCCATATTTTTCCATCCATTTGCCAATTACATTTCCTGACACCAACTAATAACTTCATTGGCTTTACTAGTACAAACCATTACGCAAGAGTTTCTTTTTTAAACCTTTAATTTGAAACCGCATCCGCATTTTACATATTTTTCCAACATTTTCAGCAAAAAATCCCAATTTACAAAATGGCAACACCAAAAAGCCTAATTATGCATAACTAGCAAAGTCCGCACTCCCTCTGCAAACTTAACCCCGTACTAAAGGTTTCCAGTTTCTAGTACCCAATGTATAGCTCAGGTGCAATACCATTACCCTAACAACAAGCCTGTGACAAGTAACAAGGAACCGCCCCCTACCCACACGGCCCCCAATGACAAGAGACAGTAATAAAAAATGACAACGATAACAAATAGGTATCTTACCATACCTAACCTGAAATTCAATTGTTTCTCTGTAAAGTTTTAAAATTACGTAATATCTTTTTCTTTTTTTTTACATGAATACCGCACAAGAGTCTCAACTGCTCCCAACCGTCTGGAACCAGTGAGACTATGGCATCCCCAATTGGGGAATGTTGTGAGGCTGAAGGCATTGGGGAGGAGAAGGAGAAGGGGAAGAGGAAGGTAGGGAAATACTTGGCTATTCAGATCTGGTCACCAAACACGACTAAAAGCCATTTCAAGCAACGTTTCAATTCTGAAAGGTGGTCTTTCACCAGCGCGATACTGAGTATCTTCCACTCTGGAGAGAAAGATAGCGACTCATAGTTAGAAAGATTAGGAAAGACAACTCTTATAATACTTTGCGCGATACTTTTTTTCGTGTAGATTCCATACAGGTCGTCTTTTGCGTATGAAAAATAAGAGTTCATCTATATTGACACATATTTTCGTCCAGTTTATTCGCGCATTATTTGACAGCTGTCATTGTTACACGTACATAACTATTATTTTTACGTATTATGTGGAAATTTTGCGTGTTTATATCGAAATATGTTTAAAATTATGAATGGCCTGGACTCGCCAGAGTTCATAAACTACTACCGTAGCTTCTTCAGGGCAGTATACAACTAAACTATGAACTAAGATACACATGTGTTATAGATTGATAAAAACAGGCGAGTGGAGGGCCAAGGGTGGGAGATCAGCAGGTACCTGAACGGGAAGGGTGTTACTTGTGTGTATTTTGTTTATTGGGAATAATTTAAGAAATGGACTTTTATTTAAATTTATTTGATTATTTATGAGTCTACTATTAGTGTTTTTGGCTTTCCTTATTTCTAACGCTTCTAAGTTATCTAGTCGAATACCGGTTCCATTTTTATGCAGTAATCTAGTGCCTGTATTTTTATTGAATGTGTGGTCTGTTTCTAAGTTTAGTTGTATACTGCCCTGAAGAAGCTACGGTAGTAGCGAAACCCGTATAAATAAAAGTGATGTAAACAAAGTTATCGTTTTATTTTTTAAATTATAATGTCACATCACCAAGTTACCGCTTCATATGAAGATATAGAAAATATAAATATTTCCCTGTTTCTTTGTTTAGAGATAGTAACGACTACAAAAGACACCCAAACGACAAGCAAGAAATCACAACTTCATAACTTTATTCTTAAAATACATATAAGCTAGTACTGAATAAAACAACAGACTGAGTACTTAAAGAGAGGGAATGATGTATGAGTAGGTACTCATATAAAAGACAATACTAGCAGCTAAGATACCTTTTAGAGAAAACAGGATTCCCCTTCATGTCTAAATGTTACGCGGTACTTAACTATTCACCTGAAGAGACACTATTATTGTATTCACTTCAATAGTTGCAAGTGGATGCTTTTGATAAAATTTGCACAATGATAAGTATAAAGTAATTGTGATTTGGCTTTTACGGGCGCTGTCATTATGGCTAATTCATATTTATTACATATTTGTAAAAATTATGTAAATTCTTCATACAAGTATTTCCATATAATAATAATAAATAAAATAATAATAAAAATAATGTTTATTTATTTGAAACACACATTATTTAACAACAAAATTTAAGAAAGCTTTGACTGCCCAACTAGGAACAAATCCCGCTTTAGGAGAGTCAAATTGACAAGTTTAGTTCATATTAAGTGTCATACAAAAATAGAAGGGAAAACGTATTGACATAGTATGGTAATATAATGTATCTAGAAAATAGTATATTAATTAAGTATAAAGAGATTATGTATATGTGTCTGATAGGTGATTTAAGGAAAAACATGCGTTTAAATTGAATACTAAAAAAAATATTGTGTAATATTGATAAGATTGAGTTACGTATCACTCAGCTTTATGAGCCGACGACGAAACTCTGGGATGCAACCCGAAGAGGATGCAGTAAATATTTAATAACATGTTAAATGTATTTTATTCAGCAAGTACAAAAAGCAAATTTAGTAAATTGTTTATAACCAAATGTTTGTCCTTTTTCCTTCCTTGGTTAGGGTTTTTAATCCAGTTAAGATCTTTTCCCAGATAGCACAAATAATGTAACATAAATTCAGACAAGTAAATAAAACCATGAGATGGTAATAGTAATATGGCCAAAGCGCCGCAGTACTAGTTAGATAGAAAAGAAGAAGGGTACACAGATGAAACTCGAGAGGAACATCCGTTCACGGTTGATGTCGGCTTCATGAGAACGGGTCGTTTCGCCTACTCGTTTTTGTGTAAATTGTTTCGTATGCGGAACAAGCTACCGGTATCTGTGTTTTCTCCAACATTTAATCCGGGCCTCTTCAAATCCCGCATTAACAAATCTCTTCCTACAGCCCCCTCCTTAACCCGCATCACAGTGTTGCAAAACCGGGTAGCGATATAGTTATCCTGTAGTGCTCTATGCATACAGGGGCGCTCTTGTGAAGCGTAACATAAAAAAAAATAAGCCACTCAAGAAAACTAAACTCGAAAAAATAATTAAATAAAGCAAACACCATTATTTTCATTCATTTAACACCAACCGGTTTCGCTTATCTTAGGCTTCATCATGGTAAAATTAAAAACGTTTTTTATTTTATTTTAGCAGCTATAAATTTTACCCCGACGAAGCTAAGAAGAGAAGCGAAACCAGTTGGTGTTAATTTAAAAATAAATTAGTGGTTTAAAAGCGTTTTTTATTATTTATTAAATATGTTAAACCGCAAAGTAATTTCTTTATACGAAAATATCGTAAAAATAAGTTTTTTTCGGTTTGATTCATTAAAAACATTTTATGTAGATACATCATTAAATAAGTTAGAAAATTGCGATCGTGAAAGCTTTTTACCTAAAATGGGCATCATTAAATCTTTTGTAAGAATTCTATATTAAAAAAGATGTCGCCATGTTGAAGGCGGGGTCATTATGTCAATGGCGAAGAAATGAAACCAATCGCTCTCAAAATTGCGAGAATCCACGCTGATTTCCATAATAATTTGTCCAAAGGACACTTGGGTCAAATGATTACACTCTGGTTCTTAACTTAGACCTCTGCGTCACTGCACGGCAAAACTATTTAAAACGCTGGAGTTTTTTTCTTTAAAATCATTTATTTATTTATTTGTAAGACAAAAACAGCTTTTAATACAAATTTATATACAAAGGAAGTTTAACAAAAGGTAAGCCAACAAAGTTTCTTGTGCTAACAGTGGTTAAGTACAGATATTTTATTAGAAAAAAAACTAAGAAGGAAGGTGGGAGAGGAAGAGGAAGATAGGATCGGGACAGGAGATGCTCTCGATACATTTTATACTCGTGCATCAATTTGTGGTCGTACGTATTACTTCGGTTCGATATTTTGAAAGGGTATTGTGAAGAATGTCGATATAGTGAAATTGTGCGTTATATTGTACACAAATACGGGGAATTGGAGAATTTATCCTAAGACTGGTCCTACATGCGGGCAAATGATAAAAATCGGTTTGTCGGGTTTATCTTGTGGTATGCGACTGTTTATAAAGTTAATGAGCTCTGGTGAGTCCAGGCTATTATTCATAATTTTAAATAACAAGATTTGATCAAATATTAAGAGTCGCGTTTGAAGTGTTATAAAATTATGAAATATTAAGGATTCGATATTTTTTGCAAAGTGAAAATTAAATTTATAATTTATATGCTTAAAGAATTTACGTTGAACGCTTTCAATTCCTTCAATATGGGGTTGTTATAAAGGTGTCCACATCATCCAAATCATCTCTGATTCGGCTTAATCTTGAAGTTCTTATCGGATACGGGACAAATATTATTCTTCTTCGTCCGGTGGAAGAGGATTTATGGAGGTCAATGTAGGATGTTGAGGTTACGGAACAAGCGTTTTGAGGCGACTGTGATACTGCACAATAGAAAGAATATTTGTAGGGTACAAAATTCGGAAGCCAAAAAATAACACAGCTTATAATAATAATTGGATTACTTGTATAGCGCCGTTTTTGTGAAAAATCACCTCAAAGCCAAAAGTGCAAACAAGAACTTAAGATGCGTTAACATGCGTCATGTTTAATTTAGGGCCAGTTTTATAACCATCCGTTCGTAACTCTTTATACCATTTTTAGCTACTTGGTCTTGCGCCCGATTCCGCCGTTTTATAAATTTACTAAATATATTCTCCTGTTTATTTTTATTTTATTTTTTTAATATTATATTTTCACATCATGTAATTTATTAATTATTTTATATTGCAGACATAATATTGCGCTCACCGCTTTGTTCAGCTGAAATAAACACATTATTATTATTAAAAACGTTCGTCAGATTACCAGTCGTGTGACAGCTGTTAATTGTTGCCCGATGATATGATTTGAAACCGAGCACTATTTTAATTAAAAAGACAACATATCATTTGCATTTATGAAATAGATTCCTAATCGAGCAGCGAAAGTGATGACAAGCGAATGGCAATTATACGAGGTAAAAAACGGACCGTTAACGAAACGGTTCGTTACGTAACAGAAAGTTGGTAGTTCGTTTATAAAACTAGCCCTCAAAGTACCAGAACACATATATTTATGAATTCTATTATACTCAGTTATACTGTTTTTTTTTTAGTTTCTAGTACATTTGCAAAAATTAAAAATACTTGAATTTGTCCTTGGGAGAAAATGCAATCGAATTTTCACCCCTTCCCAAGATTGATCCATGATTATGAAAGCACGTTGAATGGGCGTCTTGGTTCCAAAAAGCATTTCCCCGACTTTGATACATACGTATATTTTAATAATATGGATTTATCATTACGAATGAAACACAAAAATAAAAAAAGAAGAAATTATCAAAGAGTTATTATATGACATGGGCAAAAATGTATATTTTATTTGCGATTATAATAAAACGTGAGTTTTTTCGGGATATCGGCGCAGAGGTCAGCCTAACGCGGGTGTCTGTACTCAAGTGAATAGATCCTAACGAAGCGGCTGATTCCGCATGTGATGCGGGCCGTGCCTCCATAGGGCAGGGGTAGCCAACTCACCGTACGAGTAGATTCTGTACCAATGCAATGCTTTCTTTTTAGTTAGCTTTAAGCCCCCTGCAAGTTCATCGGTACGTTAGTAATGCAAAAAAAGGTTATAATACGTAAACATAGGTTCTTATACCCTTACATAGCATAGAAAATAACCCCTAATATGCAGTAGCTTTGCGATACATCATAAATTGATATGTTTGATGCTAACCGATTTTCGGTTCGACTGAAGCTACAATGAACTAAGCGTGGCTTAACTAAACGTCACATAAGTTACTATTAAGCCATAGTGAAGCTTAAGTCAAAGCCAAACTCATTAAGCTTTATAAAACATTAATAAGTTGTGGTTTACAACAAAGTTCATCAAATTTATACAGTTATTTCACGTCTAGCGGCGGTCAATATATCTTCAAATTTGTATGAAAATGTATTCAAGCGAACGCACTAGGCAGCCAGATATCGTTGACTGCGGGAGCCGGCCGAAACATGCCGATAGGCAGCCATGGCTGAAGTGCGACGTATGGAACTGCATGTGGCCGCCGGCCCAAGTATTTTCTCCAAATTAAATATTTTTAAATCTTACAAACGTTTTTTTGACGTAAAAGCAAAAGACTTGTAATCGAAATAATTCATCTCCAAATTCAAGTAAAGTAAATGAGTTAAAAATTGCCTTTTATTTGCTACTTTATTAATATGCACATATCCACATGTTGAAACACGAAAGGGGTGCTTCCTTCAGGAATATATAGAACAATAAAAAATAATAATGTCATGTATAGACAAATGATAAACATAGAACCCAGTGTAAAAATAGACAAATTATAAACATAAATAAAAATTCAACTTGATCGTGCCATGCCTTCCTCTGGCGTCCTCAATTTATTTTACCATTTACAACATTCAAATTTAAACAATATTACATGATACATAATACATAATACACGATGTATGTCTCTTCTTAATGTTCTACTCTCCATAAGGTGAACTCCAGTAGCTCGTGGTTATGGGAGAAGTATTTACAAACATAATAAAAAAAACAATGCATAGTTGGTGATAAGGTAGGGAAACGACAGTGTAATAACTAATCACCATGAAAATAACCGCCAATTTAGAAATTAATAAGGGCGTTGCATATATTTATTAAAATTGTATATATCCATCATAAGCAGTTTCCCACAATAACTACTTATAGTAAGAGAAATTATTTTTGGCGTTGCCTATCGGATACGCCGGCGTTCAACGGATAAAAATTTTTCGTTCCGATGAGCGATTTCGCCACACTAAAAGTTAATGGCTACAGCTCTGCTCCTGTTCTTCTTGGCATAACGTTTTACGAAATGTCGATCAATTTTTTTAGTGATTGTCTTCGATCTAGAAAAGTTTATCCATCCCTGGCAAGCATTCACAAATCACGCTTGCTTTTAGCGTTCGCAAATCAGCTTGCTTTTAGCATTTACAAATCAGGCCCAGGCTAAGCATTGACAAATCAGGCGATATTCCCAAGACCTGTGCCCTCGTTATCTCGCATAGAGGGGATTGCGGCGGAAAGGGGTGAGGGAAGGGGGAGGCCTGATGAGCGTCGTTAGCGGGATCCAAAAGACGTTATTAACGAGACGTGAACACTGAACAACTCGGCTTCCGTACGTGGCCTGCGCAATTTTCGTGAGATAAATGAAGCCAAACTAAGTGTACACCATACACCGATGTAGGTACAAGTATACAGCGTTAATATGCAAGAATTTTAAATGATGGCATTAATCTGGATTTCTTTGAAGATAAAGAATGTACATATCATAAAATGGCAATTTTCCATAAGGTTTTCTTAAAATGTGAACGGCGCTATAGAAAATGTTAGATTTCCGTTAGTTATTGATTTATTAAAAAAATAATAATAAAATTACTCTGTATTTATCACTATATTAATATGCACAGATATCAACATGTTCCGAAAACGATGGTTTCGGAATCATGTTCAGGAATATATATAATACAAAAAAATAATACTGTCAAGTATAGACAAATGATAAACATAGAACATAATAATGTAAGGATAGACAAATTATAAATATAAACAAAAATTTAATAATGTAGGTAAGTATCAAAAATGTTAATAATTTTTTTTTATAAAACATTGAATAATAAATGTTTGTTAGAAATGAAAAAAGAAATTATTTTTATTATTAATATTAAAATGAAAATAAATTCAGAGATAGCTATTTTTAAAATAAATATTTGATTAATTATTAAATTTAATCCACTATTAACGATTTTTCTGATTTCCAAAATTTCAGATTTTTCTAATTGTAAACCGATTGTATTTGCACTTAAAATGTTTAAACTTTTATTTAAATCAAAAGAATGATTCTTTTTTTAAATATAATTGCCAAATTCAGAACAGTTTTTCCGAATTTGCCAATAATACCTCAGGTGTTCCTTAACTCTAATACTAAAATTTCTAGAAGTCTTTTCTATGTAAAAATAGTTGCAATCGCTATCGAAACATGTTGACATGTGTATATCAATAAAGTGGTGAATACAAAGATTTTTTTTTAATTAATTTATAAATAATGAACCCACAAAGTGAATACCTATCTTTTGAAGAAATTTATTTATTATATTATATACGCCCTATATGGACTTTATATATATTTAGTTAATTATAATAGTCACACAGGTGCAAAACACATCACAGTAGGTACATAGATAAACTAGATAGTCTTCATGAAATACAACTACTAAATATTTGATTTGTCTCGCGAACAAATACAGGAATAACATAGTGTAAGTACCATTCCAAGTATTTAGCTACATAGGCGAATATTCAAAACATACCTCACATTCACCGATACTTATACTCCAGACGCACATATTAATAATTGTTGAGGATGTATGCAATAATCGTCTGTTTGTATTAGTATTCTAAGCAGATGAACATATCTACTATGTCTGAAAAAGTATTACCTTCTGTGTGAAGTCTAGGTAACAGAATATATATTTTACACAAATAATATTTTTGATCACAAAGTGTGTGATGAATTAGCGTAAATTATTAAATTAAATATAATCACAGATGAATATTGGTACAGGTATAATAATTATTATAAATTCTTCGATTATACTATAATATTTCATCACAGATCTTGCTATCATATTATATTCGATACAGTGCAAACTTATATTGATTTTTATATATATAGATTCTCTATATATATAAAAATCAATGTGAGTTTGTTTGTTTGTCCTCGATTTTATCGAAAATTACTTGATCGGTTTCGCTAAAAATCGCACAGTTTGTTTTTATTAGTGCCGGGAATGTTTAGAAAGTAGTTTGAATGAAATCCATTACGTAAAACTGTTGATATAACGTTTTAAAATTAGTATGAAAAACATTGAACCCACCATGTTTTATTTAGGTTAGCCCATAGATATAACACTCTGGTTAGCCACAGATTACATATTCAAAAGAAAAAGGTTTTTTTGGGTAAAATATTTTCAAAATGGAAAACACGAGCTTGGAATGCAATAAATGTTTATTTATTTGGAGATAGTACTTTCGCTATCAAATCAATTATGGCACCCAAATGACAAGTGAAAAATCCCGAGCAAGGCCGGGTACACATCAGCTAGTAATGTTATAATTATTTGAGTTACACTATATTTGAAGTGAGGAGAAATTAGTTAAGTTTATACACGACCGGGACACGAAAAATGAATGAATTTCTCAAGGCAATTCGAGGTTTACATAATCTCGTTGATTTTCTAATGTTTGGTTCCTGTGTTTTCCGTACACATAATCTTTTTGAATCAGCGGTTGTCGGGTGGTTGGTAGGTGGGTTCCGCCAGGTAGCTACAACGCTATCGATCAAGTACACCACTAACTTCAGAATTAATAGACTTGCATTAACGTACCATTTCGACGGCTGGAGGCAAAGGTCACGTAACACCCATTTCGCAGTGGCGTGCATTGCTCTATGACCAATGGTAGGCTGTCTGATTTTTTTTTAAATTTCTGGTAGAAATATCCATTAAATATTTTAAAACCATTACATTATAATCTACTGGTGATTGTTGTAGGCAACCGTATTAATGAGGATGCAAGTTCCTAATCTATTCGTATATAATATATATATATACATATATATATATTTTTTTTTTTTTTTTTTCATATAATAATAGCTTTTCAGCCTTTATAGACTGGACGCCACTAACATTTTGGCACCAGCCTAGTTCACTACCGTTCATGTAAATTATAAAAGCGTTAAACTAGATACTAGAACAACCCGAACCATTTTATTAATTTAGTGTTTTACTTAAATTGGCGGCACGGCCTAGCTCGCCCCTCGCTCCCTTGTTTTAGTTTCTTCACTTAGCGTTTATGTATTATTTGATCCAAGAAATATATCATCGATGAAATACTGCACAAGAGTCCCAACAGCTTCCAACTCTCCAGGGCTAGTAGGACCATGGCATTCCCAATTGGGGTATGTTGTGAGGCTGAAAGATGTGGAAAAGTGAAAGCGATAGCGAATAGTACGGTTCAGAAGTACCTAATTATTCAGATCTGGTCATCACACACGACTAAAGCCATTTCAAATAGCCTTTAAAATAGGAATGATGGTCTTTCACCAGGGCAATATTGACAGTACTGGAACGTGTCGCAAATATGAAATTAATAATATAATATTAATCAAATTTGAAATAACACAACACATTTATTAGATAAATTTAATTTTCAAACGCGGGATTTTGAACCTGGGATATCCAGATTCATAGCCAAAGATCTTTACCGCTCGGTCACGGAAGTTGGGTTTCAAATATGCGTGCTTTGCGTAGGTAGATATGATTGGAAACAGGCGTGCATTTTCCTTAAAGCCTTACTCACACAAAGTGATTTCAACGCTGCTATTTGAATAGTAGCGTCGAAATCGCTTCATGAAATAAGGAATTCGGTGAGAATAACTCAATTAGAATAACATGTTCAATTCTGATCGCGATATACGGGCGATTTTGGCGTACACATGGTCTGGTCGCTGATCTCGTGATCTCTTCGCCGCTATGCGGCGCTAGTATTACCTTGTCTGACATTTCAAATCGCTAGTCGCTAGTTGTACAATTTTCTCGGTTTGTTTTATGTATTTTTCAACGTGTAGAACATTTCACTCGCTAGTACAATCGCAGTACCAGCAAATTATGGAAAAAAATCGATCGGTCGTGGAAAGGAAAATGTGGTGATAATTGATGTTCGTAGGACACTGCACCCGAAGTTTGTCGTGATAACGTATTTCGGTGATTTCCCGCGGGTGTGTCGTGTCCGTCCGAAAAATCGAATCCAATTTCGTCTTCCAATGGACCCACCCGCCCCGATCGGCCCCGGCCCCAGCTGTATGATTAATGAACTGCGAGATCAAATTGGACGTCACACGTGGGAAATTATGGGATACGCTCTCAGTCAATACTGCTCGACGTAATTCGATCTGACATAAGACGGGAATTTGCAAAAGAGCTACAGGTGAATTTGTTGAATGTGAGAAGGGTGTTGATCTTACTCTTCTCATGTCCTTTTTTTCATGTGAATACCGCGGTAAGAGTCTCAGCTGGCCGTAGCCTGCTTTTACTTTGCCATCCCCAATTGGGGTATGTTGTGAGACGGAAAAGGGGTGGGGGATAAGGTGATGGTGAGGGGGTAGGTTGGGTTAGGTAGCACAACTTCGAGACCCATTTTTAAAGAAGAAACTTCAAAATATTTTTTTTTATTTCTTTTTAAACAAATTTAACAACCTTCTAACTCAAATATCAGTTTTTGTTTTGTAAGTTATTTTAATTTTATTTTTTTCTTAAAGTTTGCTTTTTTTTAAAACTCACCAAAACGGCCGGGACCCGAGCGGTAAGTAGTGGTTATCGCGTGATGTCACACAAGCGTCATACTGTTGAACGGAATAAATTTGCGCGAACAACCGCGTGACGTCGTTCGAATGATACCAACGAAACAGGGCGTTTTGATGAGATATTTTTTTTATTCATTTATTAACACCTATATACTTTTAAATAATGATTTTAAATAATGAAGTGCACGTATTCAGAATCGGCTTTTTTGATCTCGGTGAGTGTATAGTTTTTAAGCAGTAATATTTTTTTAAATTAATAAGTAATACTTTGTATACATCGCTGTTTAATATATAAATATCAACACGTTTCGGAAGCGAAGCTTCCCTCATCGGGGTATACAGTATACATAAAACATGTTGATATTTATATATTAAACAGTAATGTACACAAAGTATTTCTTATTAATTTTTAATAATAGCAACACAACAAAGAAATTTTACTTTTATAATTTCTGTAGTAATCTATATATTCCTGATGAAGAAAGCATCGCTTTCGAAACATGTAGATGTGTAAAAAAGTGGAATCAAAATATTAGCTCTAATTCCATAACCAGGCAAATATTCACCGATTTCGACTAATAAGGAATTTAAGTTTGAACTGGATGTGCGTTCTATATACTAATCCAAAAACAAAATACATACACACGTCAAGTCAGATGTTCCAAATACAATGGTACCAATAAAATTAAGGTGTTTTGATGAGATGATTATTTATTCACTTTTAAATAACGATTTATAAAGTCTACGTATATGTATAATAAAAGTTATAATCGGCGTTTGCTGATCTATATGAATATGTATTTTTAAAGTGGTAATATTTTTCACTGGAGTTCCTTATTCCGCAGCCCTTACAAAATACCTTTTCTTCAAAACTACCCACTCCACATTCCGCACTGATTCCGTATGACTTTATGAATGAATGACGGCCAGGGGGGGGGTTATATCCCAAGGGGTAGCCGGGGGGGACTGTTCAGGGGGAGGATTATTCGGCGGGAGATTTCGAGGGAGGCCTCGTTAGTCCCCCCTTCCCCCATCCTTAATGACCACCATCTATCGCCTCGTTACCGAACTAAACTAACGACATACAACGACGGAGATTCGTTAAATAACAAGACGGTTTTTTTTTTAATTTTTGTATCTCGATCAGGAGAACAGAACCGAGAAGGAGCTCGGAGCGAGGCGGGCGGTTCGTTAAAAGTTGCGAATCAAAAGTTTATTGTATGACGTCATTAGAGAAGAAAGAGGATACTCAAAAGTGATATAAGCACATAAAAAATGGAAAATCAATGGTACTCACGGAAAAAAAAAAGATTTCGATGAATTCAAACTTATTTTATGAGTAATTAAGAGTCAAATATAACGAAATCACTTTTAAATGGATCTTCCCAACCCTACTGAGCAACTGTTGAGTTACAACAAATCCACAAATGCGCTCTTCCCAACGAAACTCTTGATCAAATTACGATCATTTTCGGATATCGATTTGTGTGGATTAAGTTCCGCTAAACAGAAGACGTCTATAAAAAATGTCGACAGGTTGAACAAATTTCACCAAAATATCAAACGTCATTATTGGTTCGCGATCTATTTATCGCTATTCAAATGTTGAATAACAAAGATTTTTTTCCGTTTTGATGAGAACCTAACATATTTTATTTACTATAAGCTACGTTTTTTCTTGTTTTTCATGATAGAGAAAGGTCAAATGACAAATGTACGTGTATGAAAGTGGGCGGGTGCTATTTTGTAGTCTACAAAAGTGGACGGTCACCTCCATAGACAGTTCAGAATAAAAATGCTTGGAAACAGGCAAATAGAGCGTATGCTCAATAAAACGCTGATCGGTGCGTCAGATTGATCACATGAAAAGTTGTTAAGAACGGCCGTAAGTACTGATTTACGTAATTTTTTATAGAAAATATTTATTTACCCAAATCATTATTTTACATCGTACATGAAACATAATCTCCAGAATTCTTTTAAACCCTTAATGCAAAATATTAAATCAAATTTAAACAAAAGCATTCTTATGAAATATTTGAATAATAATAATAATAGTAATTGGGTGCATTTACAGTGCCGTTTTTTGTGAAAAATCCCCCCCCCCCCCCAGGACACCATATAGGTATACATAAGTAGCGTGCTGTCCATTATGGCTTAAAAACTGAGGCCAACAAAAGAAAAATAACCATAAGGAAAAATTATAGAAATTTAAAAAAAGCAACAAATATCTAAACAATTTTTTTTTTACATTAATTTAGTAAGGAACTTTTACGTTCATTTATTCATTTAGCCATAGCCAATCTGCAATCAGATGATAATTGAGCAGTAATTTTAAAATATTCATTGCATTCATTTCAAATTCTAGTGCACCCGCCAACCAACAATTAATCTCAAAATATTTAAAAGCATTACATGCCAAAAGTATTTTTCATTGTAAATTATTTAAATTAGTGCCTCCTGTGAGAACGTATTTACCTTAACCCATCGAGTCCTTTCTGTTCACGATGGGGAACAAATAACGAAAAGACTACTGCTATCTAGTTACTTGTTCCGCATCGGGAACAAAAAGGAAAGAGTGGTTAAACCATTACTTTTTCTACCGTTGTATCAATTTATTTTTGTTTTAGAATTTCTGATTACTACTGAATATTCTGAAGGGTTTCAATTATACCATCAACGGAGGTTTAAAAATTGTAATTTTTAAAGAAATATTCGATCCATAATACATACGCCAACTTGAAAAATTACACGCAGCCTACCTTTGGTCATAAAGCAATTAAATCAAACAAGAACTGATCACTACTGATATATTAATATGGCATTTAATGATACAACAAATTAACAGACAAAAGGCCCCAGTTATCTCGTTGAATTGAAATAGAATTGGATTAGCCTCGGTACAATTGTGGAATAATTTGTTCGTTGGTTGGTTGGTTGGGCGGCCCTGCGCGCTCCTCATTAGACATGGAATTTACATTCGTTTAATATATTTGTTTTCGTTAAACCAAGGAAGGCACAATTACGGACCCGATAATTGGACGCGGGCTACATGCTCTAATTTAGTTGGACGAATTACCAAACTGTTTGGGTGCCTGCTTTCAATACCGATTATTAAATATATCTCTCAATTTCTCACATAAAAATACATCCTTTTTTTTATTTACAAAGGGATTTTTTTATTTACAATTTATTCAAGATTTCAAGGTTTTTTACAAAGGTTTTTGATTAAGTATAAAGATTCGCAGTGTCGTTTCCTTTATCGCAATGATAAACTATATTAACACTGGATAAAAAGTCCGTTATAAAAAAAATGGGACAAAAATAAAGGGCTCTGCGATCGTTTTATTTATTTATTTTTCATATTCTCTATAAAACAGTTGTACACTAATATATTACGGAGATTAATAAATGATAAATTGTAAAAATATACATATACAAGTATCAGAAATAACAAATAGTACAAGTAATTAAACATTTGTGTGTCCGACGTGTTCGCCTCTCCCGCAATGTATTTTAAATATAATTGTTGTACTATACTTGCAGAAACTATGTCTGTTTTGTAAGGGAGTTGGGTTATATGGGAAATAAGTATCGCTGTCAGCAAATGACCCGACTCCCTCCCTTTGTCAATGTATGTTTTACGGTCTGTGAGAAATGCGTTCTCACCGACCGCTTAAAATGTGAATGACTAAATATCTGCGAGTCCCGAATCCCAAACGTTTCGTAGGCGACTTTAAGTCGCCTGCGAAAACAAGATTCAACCATTCAGCCAGCAACTCTCACCCCGACAACACCTCTGCTCCCTCGATTGCTCCGCCCGCTACGACTTCTGCTCTACTCGCCTTGTTTCTCTCTGACCACCGCTGACCCTGGACCCCATCGGACTACTGCCTCTCACTGGACGCAGACCATCGTCACACGGACACGGCTCCGAGCTCTACTCATAATTCTGCTTAAAATTCTTTAAGCATATAAATTTTAAATTTAACTTACACTTTGCAAATAATACCGATTCCTTGAAATTCCATGACTTCACCACGCTTCAAACGCGACGCTTAATATTTGATCAAATCTTGTTATTTAAAATTATTAATAATAGCCTAGACTCACCAGAGCTCATTAAGGCCATCCACCGGCTAAAATTTTAACGAAATCACGCGCTCCTTATGCAGGTGGCGACAAGGTTGAAAATCCCGCTGTACATCGGAAGCATGTTTCGATTTCGGCAAAAAAACATCACCAAAATGCGTTTTTTATTCAATTCTGTAAAGCTCAGACCTAATTATTAAAACGTTTTACGGTTATATTCCAAAAAACTTCATTTATCACAATGAGCAATACGAAAATTTGGGAAAAAGAATTCATGAGTAGGAGATTTTGCGCTTTAAACATTTTTTTAATGTCTCATACTTTATTTTTTCTAAGCTTATAAAAAGACATACCAAAAAAATGGACGGTTTAATGAAAGGCCAAGGTGTGATCTACTTGCAGTATTTAATTCAAATATCTATAATATTTCTAGGCCAACAAATTCTCAAACCGAAATGACACGATTTTGCATTACTTCCCATTGCATCGCCTTAACTTTATAAACTTTCACATACCATCAAGACTAACTCGTCAAACCGATATTTTTTATTTGCCCGCATGTAGGACCAATCTCAGGATAAATTCTCCAATTCCCCGTATTTGTGCCCAATATTATGCACAATTTCACAATATCGACATTCTTCATTATACCCTTTCAAAATATCAAACCGCAGTAATACGTACGACCACAAATTGTGATGCAAGCCTATAAAATGTGTCGAGAGCATCTCCTGTCCCGATCCTATCTTCTTCTTCGTCTCCCCCCTTTCTTTTTATTTTGTTTTTTGTAATAAAAATATTTACTTAACCACTTTTAGCATAAGAAACTTTGTTGGCTTACCTTTTATAAAACTTCCTTTTATATAAATCTGTATTAAAAGCTGTTTGTTTCTTACAAATAAATAAATACATTGGGTTTTTGTGTAGAATTACATTGCAAAAGTACAAAAGTCGTTAATGAGGTCATGTTTTCACTATCTTTTCTCCCTTTGCATAGGATAGACACAGGTTATGCTTTGTCCCTCCACCTATCCCTGGCCTCTTCGCAGATCGGGATGAGCTGCCCACTACAGTTCTCCTGTGTGCCATTACGCCCGGCACAATTTGTGTATTGATGATTTTAACAAATACTGAAGATGATATGGTATCAAGCATGCAAGAAGTGAAAGGTTGATAGGAAATGTATAAAAAGTCAAAAGGGCAATTTGATGACTATTTTCTAACATGGGTTAAGAAGAGATAGTCACATAATCGTCTACAAGTGATATTAAAAATGTCAGCGGTCAAATCAGCATGGTTGAGTCGCTCTGCTGATGGCGTGTTCTGGAAAAGGGAAGTTCTCGCTATCGGAGCATAAAATAGTGCATGGGATCCCCTACGAGTATACTTATTAGGAACGTATAAGCGTACCTCTTTCAACATAAGTGGATTACATATGGTTCCAGAGATTAACTTAAAGAAATGTTTACCTAAAAATATTTCCGGCGTGCTCCTATGGTATTGAAACCGAGCATTCCTGTTAAGAACAAGGATAGATATATGAATGGGTAATACATAAATATTCTCTCATATAAAGGCAACGCATGAACCTCCTTCATCAACGAAATCGAATCAACGAAACTTTTTAAATTTTTTGTAGTATTTTTTTATATGTGAATACGACACAAGAGCCCCAGCTGGTCCCGACCGTCTGGAGCCAGTGAGACTATGGCATCCCCAATTTGGGTATGTTGTGAGGCTGAAGGTAGTTAGGAGGGAAATGAGATGGGGAGGGGAAAGTGGGGATGTGCCTGGCTATTAAAATCTGGTCACTCTTTTTTTAACATTCATCATTTATTGTAATGTATTTTAATTACTGTAATATATTAGTGTACAACTATTTTATGGGGATTACGAAAAAATAACGGGCAATATTATTGACAGTTCTGTTCTCACATTTATCTAGTAATTCAGGCTCGCGCCACTAGTAGGACAAAGCGGTAAGGGAGAAAGCGGGGCGGAACGGGAACGCGTTCCTTAATGAGGACATTTCAAACAAACAAATTGAACGAATTGTCCCGGAGTCAAAGGGGAGGGGAGGGGAGGGTTGGCACAAATTCACCGAACCTTTTGACGTGCCGCCCCTAATTGTCGTGGGGGAGGGTGTCATTAAATATCACAAAAAATAATATGTAACTTCACCTTACTACCGTTCTAGCAATCGGTGTCATTAAAATATTTTTACTGACAAGTTATGGGAATGGTGAATACACGACCTTCCTTTGTGAGTGACATCTAAGATGACCTACGTGAAAAATTAGTAAAAACCAAGACTAATACATATTAGCGGTCAGCACCCAAAAATACGCACTTCGCAGGTTGCTAACTCAAGAAATACTGCGAAAGATTTGTCTGTTAATTAAATATGAAAAATTAGTTAAAAATATTAGGTTTCAAAAGACAATAATCCTCAAAATGAAATCTTTTAAATTCTATATGAAATACGTGAAGACGTTTTAGGTTCAATGTTCAAAATTGCTTTTACTGGTTTTCAAACTGCACCTATTGTCAGACGTTTTGGAATGTATTTCACCTAATCGGATTACAGTTTGTAGATTTTTATCTTTTAAACCGTTATCCCAATTTACAGATAAATTATTTGTGGTATTTCTTGAGTTAGAAATCCACTAAGGGGCTATTTTCGAATACTGGATCATTCTTACCCTTCGCGTGAGATCAACATTAAATCCATTAGACAACGTTTGCAGGTTTTCTTTAAATTTTATTTGTGTTGTTTCGTTGTTGACAATATGATATTAGATCAGCGATGAGATGTCGAGAACAAATCTCCCAGTAGATGCAAATCTAATTGATAAAATTTAATGAGTATCATTTTATTGGCAAGTCTGTAGGTTACCTTAATAGCGCGGTTGTTTAGAGAAATTACTTTAATGAACGGAAGTTCGAACTAACTCATTTTAATTTTGTTTATGTTTGTAATTTGTCTATTCTCACATTATTACTTTCTATGTTTATCATTTGTTATTATTTTTAATATACTGTGTATCCGAATAAGGAAAGCTTGGCTGTTGAAACATCATAAGAAACGGATTACAATCTTTGGAGCACAGACGTCATGTGGGAATGCTGTCCTTGTTCTACCGGTGTTTTAATGAAAGATGCTCTGAGGAACTAGCGTCATTGATCCCTTCCGCACAAAATTTGGAAGTACCTGGCTATTCAGATTTGGTCACGAAACACGGGTAAAGCGTTAAGCCATTTCACGCAACCTTTCGATTCTGTATGATGGTCTTTCACCAGAGCGATACTTAAAGTATCTACCACTCTGGAACGTGCCGCAAATATATTGTTTAATAAAATGTACTTGAGCACGTCGGGATTCGTAGTCGAGGATAGTAACCACTCAACCGCGGAGACCGTCAAACATAAGCTATAACACAATGAACACAAGTCAATAGACTAACCCCTCGCGCCTCGCTTTTAACGAGTGGTGACAATAACTGGCTGCTGTTACTGGCAACAGTACTGATAACTGTGATAACACTGGCAACTAGCAATACTGACGGTAAGATAGTCCGCAGTCCGCACAACACGAGGCTGGCTGAACCCAGAGCCAGCGCTAATTGGCGAGTTTTGAAGACACGTGAATCTCCTCTAATTGGTTCGGCTCGGAGACACGCGAATGTTCTCTAATTGGGTGCTCTGAAGAATTGCATGGTGGTGCTTTTATTCTTCTATTTCTTCCTCTTCTACTACGTGCTTCAATTCTAATTGGTCCCCATTTGAATCCGTTCGGGGAATCTGCGCTCAAACGATTCATTAGCGAAATCCTAAACTGGCCATTAAAGTATGAATGTTATAAGAATCTTGTTATTATATCACAACGGAATTAAAAGTTTTCGTGCGTTTCCGTCGAAGCTTACTATCATAATATGATGTAAAGTGAGATCTGATGGTCTCTCTTTCTAAAGCACTAACCATAAATTAACCAGTGAAGTATCTAACCTTAAGACAAAGGGAGATAGAAGGGGTATTATGAGGACCATCATTTGGTTCCCAATACGGAACAACTAGAATCGGAAGGTTAACTGTAAAAAATTTTGCTCCCTTTGGTCGTCACACGTGGAATTTTTTTAAATGATGTTGTTGTCATTTTTCTATAAATTACGAATAAGATGAGTTATATCAAGTTGTTGATGAACATGTTTCGAATTTAAGAGTTTTTTTTTCTATTTTCAGATATTTTTTGAAAAATGATAAACTTTCCCGCTGCTGTAATAGGGGTAGGTAATCATTTGACGTAAATAAGTAGTCAGGAATACAATATTGAGAACAAACAAACAAAAAAATACTTCATAATTGAAGAAGATAATATTAACAAATCGTAAATGAAACATTTACAGAAAAAAACTACAGAAAATAAAAAGGTGTCAGTCGCTTCTGGATAGGTATATCCGAGATACTAACTAGATTACAATTATATTCGGGTAGAACTTTGTAATCATCTTAAAGATAAGCAGCCAATAATGTGGGATTTAATGGAGAATAATACTGACAAATCTCGAAGTTGAGGTATGATATCGATTAAATCTCATTAGCTCAATTGGTAGAACGGTTGTCCCGGTAAGACAGAGGTCCTAGGTTCGATTCCCAGATGCGACTGACACCTTTTTATTTTTTTCCGGTTTCGTATTTCATTTGCGATTTGTTAATATTCAATGATTAAATATTTCAATGGGGTAATGAAAATAAATTGAATAAATATTACTTAAGTGTGTATTGGTTTTATTTTCAGGTGCAGTGGCAGTTTTGCAGTGGCAAGTGCATTTTTGCAGTGAACTTCCATAAAAAAATATTATATAATAAGACATACTTGTATTTTGATTTTACCACACTTTATAACAGCGCGCTATTTAAATTCCGTGTTAAAAAATCCACACCTCCTTATTAATACTGCTCGAGAGTGAGTCAAAATAATTCCCATACGTGTGTTTTGAATTCAGCGTCTACGAGACTTTCTGTTCTAAGAAATAGTTCATGCAATCCCATACTCGTTAAACGCTTTAGTGGCAAATCGTAGAAGCGAGCAAACCTTTAGGAATCTGCTGCCCGGGTGCGCAGCGACTATCGGATTTATTATCACCAATTTTGTACGGAAGCAGGTGAACTGCTGAAGATGTTACTTTTTTAATTAAATAACGTTCTGTTCCTTGCGTTAATTGTGATTAAATATCGTATTAAAAAAATAATAACCTACAAGATTGTATTCATTAGACACAGATGTTTTAATGAATCGTCAAATGATATCTTGTTGCTAGGTCGCGGATCTCTGTGATATGATGAAATTCATTTAGATCTAGGAAAAAAAGAATAATTATTAAAAGACCAACATATGATTTATAGATGAGAGTTTTTTCTTCTTTCTTTTTAAGCTCTGATTTAACTCCCAATGCGATAGGCCACGAACCGCCACTTGTCAGGTATATGTTGAATTATTCACTTATCAGAAATGGAAGACTGGATAGTGATGAAAACTGGACAAGTTACTTGCGGTATTCAATCACCATACATCTTTAAACAATGGACTATATAATTGGATAACTTTTTAACTCTCATTGCTCAATGCCTGTTATGTTCAATAAAATTTAATAACCACCTTCATATTCATTCCAACACTTATAATACAAGCGATAATGAGGAAAATCAATAGATAACAATAGAACTCAATACAAATTCATAGGTTAAGAATGATCTCATATAGAATGAACACAATAAGGAACACCAGTACATTTTTTTAATCAATAATGACGTTCAAACATAAATATCAGTATATTTTTTCTTTTTTTTTCTCAAGTCAGTTTTATTAATATTTAATATTTTTCAAAGCCCGCCAAAATGCTCTAAATCTATGGCCGGTGGGTTTTGAGGTTAGAATGTCAAATGTCAAAACAAGAATGAGCTTTACCGTACATAATTTTATATTCCATTAATAGTAAACCATAACTAAACGTAAGTAATAACATTAAATAACTTTTTAGAACCTTAACTCGAAGAAAAATAGTAGTATTGAGCATTAACATTATCAAAATATCCATATTGGTAATTGGTTTGCTCATGAATACTCTAATTTCTGTTATTAATAAGAGTTTTTATTTTATATTAAACACCAATTATAGACCTTAAAATTAAGTACAAATTTAACCAAAGCTAAAAAAATCATATTTAAAATACAAAACACAATCAAAAAATAAAAATGTCCACACTAATCCAAAAACAGAACACGTGACGTCAGTTGTGTTCCAAATGCAATGGTACCTATATAACAAAGTGTTTTGATGAGATGATTATTTATCTACTTTTAAGCAACGATTCTACGCATAATTATATATAATAAAAGTTATATATTCCGAATCGACCTTTGGTGATCTATATGAATGTGTATATTTAAAGCGACTATATTTTTCACTGGAGTTCCTTAATGTAATATATTTCTGTTTGCCACTAAATAAGGCCCTGCACATCACTTTGTAGTATGTTAACTCAAGTTAAACTACAAATGATATATCTGTAAAGTCTATACGTTAAGTTAGTAAAATGTATAAGCTTTCTAGTGACAAAAATCTTAATACTGTAATCTTATAAATTCTATGAAATACATACAAATATGTCTGTAAAACGTGCAGTTTGAAAACCAGTCAAGCTATTTTCGCACTTTTTACCTAAAATTCCGGTACGTATGTCATGTAGAAATTCAGTGGAAACCTTCTACATTTTCCTAGTTACCCGTATACAATGTATAGATAAATCATTCGTGGTATTTATTACGTTAGCAGACTACAAAGTATTTATTTTTGACTACTGACCGTTAGCCAATACTAGTAATAATAAAAGAGAATGTATGAGACGATGTACGAATGTGAATGAAGCAAGAAGTGTATGCCAAGATCGACTTGTTTCTCGGTCCGTCCTTTCTGCTTACCCCTGCGGAGAAACGGCGTAACGCTTAGTTAGTTAATATTCCGTGTGTGCACCCATCAACAACAAATTACGCGCGTATATTGATTCATTTACCCTTAATGAAACATGGCCCAAGAAGATTTTTGAAGCGTTTGAAGTGGAGCATGGAAAAGTAAGGGTTAAAAACTCTAAAATAAATTGTACGTGATGTAAACCGATTAAAATTTCTCTTGACAATCGACTAGAGCCCGCATAAAATTATTTCAATTGACTCTTTGATAATAATTGATAAATTTCACGCCTGTTTTTTCACTGCGGGCCTCGCTGTTTAGTAGAATTTCCACGGTAAGGTCTGCCATCCATAACAATGCATAACGAAGCGGATTCAAAAAACCCGAGCTTTTGAAACTTATAATATTTACGTTCGGGTAGGTGACATCAAACAAAAAATATCGCGACCCAAATCCACAAAACTGTCGAAAATTTATATTTCAATCTTTTTACGTAAAACTGTATCGGGAATGTATCGAACAATGGAGAAATATGGAACAAAAATTATGCGATAACAGAAAAGCGATTGCAATTTTCGTAGCTCCGTAACTCATGGTGGAAAAGTGTTTTTTTACTGAAAATATTTTCCATTAATTGTAATTGTTTTTTATGTGTACCGCACAGAAGTCTCAGTTGCTCCCAAGCTTTTGGAGCCAGTGATAATATGGCATCCCCAATTTTATGAGGCGGAAGATAGTGAAGAGGGGAAGGATGAAGGGGGAGAGGAAGGTCACGAAGTAGCTGGCTATTCAGATCTGGTCACCAAACACGGCTGAAGCCATCTCAATCTACGTTTCGATTCTGAATGGTGGTCTTTCACCGGGGCGATACAGACAGTATCTGCCACTCATCTATCAATTGTGTTTAATTATTTTTTTTAATTCAAAGTAAATAAATTTTAAAATGTTGTTATTAAGTTCTGCTAGTATTTTTAGAGTTTATTATTGTGACAGCTGTTTCGACGTTCAAAGCCATTATCATAACTATGGTTAGGCTGCATTGCGACGACTTACTTATATTATTTTATTTACCCGGCCCAATTTTGATGGTGTTTGAAATGATTTTTTTTTTATATTTTGCAGCCGCAAACTACAGTTTGAAAATGGCCTAATTGAATGCTGAAATTGTAGTCACAAGCTAGAGAGGTATGTGGAATAAGTACGCAAGGTAGAAAGAAAGGTGATGCATGGTGGGATGATGAGATTAAAGCACTGGTCTCAGAGAAGAAGAAAGCGTGTTTATTTCTGATAGCGGCTGGCAGTGCTTCTAGCGAAGAGAGGGATAGAGCGAAAGAAATTTACAAGGGATGCAAGAAAAGAGTACGTGATGGAGTGAAAGAACGAAAGAAACGCCTGGAAGAGGAAGAGGGGATCAAAATGACAAACCACTTCCAAGAAAATATTAAACTATTTTGGAAGGAGGTCAAAAGGTCACAGAATGGTCCAGAAAGTGGATGTGTGAAAGTGATAAAATCGAAAGATGGAAAAATGTTGACGAATGAGAAAGAAATAAAAGAGATGGATGAAATACTTTGAAGAGGTCTTCGAAAGCAATCCGAGTGATAGAGATTCCAGTGGCGAGTCAGGTATGAATGACGATGGAGTGAATATTCCCAAAATTAGCATGGATGAAATTAAAAGATCAATTAGATGTATGAAGAATGGTAAGGCTGTTGGTTTCGATAATATTGCTGCTGAATACTTTAAAGGAAATAGCCGTATAATTCTCACATGGTTATGCAAACTTTTTAACCAGTGTCTAGAGGAGGCTTACACCCCATTAGATTGGAGAAGGGCTGTGATCATGCCTCTATACAAAAGTAAAGGGTCACGCATGGAATGTGGAAATCACAGGGCTATTAGCCTGCTAAGTTCAGTTGGTAAGCTGTATGGTAGGATATTGATTGAAAGGGTACAAATGAAAACAAAGGATAAAATATGGGATGTGCAAGGCGCATTTATGAGTAGAAGGGGGTGCATGGATCAGATTTTCTCGTTGCGTATACTCACAGAGAAGTTTCTGGCAAAAAAAAGCAGAAACTTTTCTGTGCTTTTATAGATCTACAAAAAGAATACGACCGAGTTGACAGAAAAAAGTTATGGAAGGTGTTGTCCAAGTATGGAGTGAATACAAATCTTATACAGGTAATCGCGTCTCTGTACGAGGGAAGCGTTGCATGTGTTAGGGCAAACGGTGATTTTACGGGGTGGTTTGACATCACAAAGGTGTTAAGCAAGGCTGCGTAATGTCACCGTGGTTATTCAATCTATACATGGATAATTGTATGCAAGAATTGAAAGAGGTGGGCCTGGGCGCGAAAATGAGTAGTCTGCAAGTATGTTGTCTGTTATATGCTGATGATGCGTTGCTGATTGCTAACAGTATGGAAGATCTACAGTCCCTCGTATCTAAGATGAACGAAGTATGTATGAAGAATGAGCTAATGATGAATGTAAATAAGTCCAAAGTCATGGTGTTTGAAAGAGAGTACGAAAACAGTATGCTATATAGTTGTGAATGATGAATACTTGGAGCAGGTCGATGAGTTTGTGTATTTGGGAAGTATGTTTACGAGAGATGGAAAGACTGATGGGGATATTGAAAGAAGTGTGAATGCGGGAAACTCCATTAACGGAGGACTGAACGCGGTTGGCGCAAACAAAAAGTTGTCCATGGAAGCGAAGCTAGCAGTCCACTGGAGTGCTGATACCAACCTTGATGTATGGCAGTGAGGCATGGAACTGGCAGAGGAAGGATGAAAGTAGACTGAATGCTGTAGAAATGAGATCTCTGAGACGAATGTGTGGTAAAACCATGTATGATCGAGTGAAAAATGTTGAGATTCGTAAAGAATGCAAGGCTGATGTAAGCGTAGTGAGAAAGATTAAGAAAGGGACCCTTAGATGGTTTGGGCATGTAGAGCGAATGAACGAAGAAAGGAGTGTAAGAAGAATATATGACGCGAATATGAATGGAAGAAGAAGCCGGGGACGCCCGAGGAAGACATGGCACGATCAAGTGAATCAAATACTCGAGTCGGGCCATATCAGAAGTCGGAATAACAGAAGAGAATGTATGAGGCGTTGTATGAATGTGAATGAAGCAAGAAGTGTATGCCAAGATCGAGTTGTTTGGCGGTCCATCCTCTCTGCCTACCCCTGCGGGGAAACGGCGTGATGGTTAGTTAGTTAGTTAGTTAGTTTTAAGAAAATATTTAAATAGCCAAATTTTTTATACTGAAATTTAGTTGCCATTTTATTACGTCAGAGCTCTCCGTAATATTTTGCTTTATAAAAGATTGATTAAAAACAAACCTCATTTGATAACATTTTAATAAGTCTCCCTTCACAAAACAACTGATGAAATGTTGTTTACTATTTTTTTTAATTTCACATTCAACATTATTATTATGGCTTTTACCATTAAAAAAGCAATTATCCAAGATCAAAAACAATTTATTTTGAATGGCGAATTTCATTGTAAACATCTAAACTGGATAATTGGTAAGATGTAATAATAATGTTTTGAATTTGCTCACTGTCACAGATGTCGACTGGTATTACGGCTCGCCACTTGACAGTCTGTGTTGACAGGTGGCGGGCTGATTACGCGCGCAAAACCGAACCACGTGGTCTGCTCTGTGAAGCCAGTTAACCACCCCTACCCCCTAAGTTCTGCCACCCCGGTAGGTAATTCGCTAAGGGTGGCATACCGACGGAGTCAAGTTGGCCGCACGGGTTGTTGAACAGTCGGTGAATAGCGAATTTTTATCCAGGTTGATTACTCACTCATGAATAATGAGGTGATTTCATTTTTTATTTTGAAAGCGGTAGGAACTTTACTTCGGTCATGCAAAGCTTCACGCAATGGGCAAAGGGGCAAACACGCTCTGTAAAAATAGAAAAATTCACGTGTTTCTTAGTTCTTAAATTCTTACAACTATAAACTGTGTAAATACAAGGGTCTGATTATTTTTGAAGAGTACTAAATTTAACATTAAGGTAAACGAAACCTGATTCGTACTCACAAATACCGCTAAATTAAATATAAAAAAAACACCTTTAGCACGTAATGCTTTAAATATTGAGATGAATTGTTTGTTGGCGGGTAATTTTTTTCTGTCGAAGAAGACCAGTTTAAAAGTAATAAACACAAAAGGACGCGGAGAAGTTTTGGAGATTGAGCGTGGATGTATGTGGAAATGAGTGCCAAGGAGAATATTTAAGCGCAAGTGGACGGAAAAACAATCTGTAAACATTCTAGGAATACAATATGGGAGGCGGGTACCGCCGCCCCGGGAACCATTTATTGGATAACGAACACCACTGTCATAGGTCACCCCAAGTGTTCGTGGTTCGTTACGTTTGGCGACTTAGCAGGTGCCCGGGTTCATGTGGTGATGGTTTGATGGCGGATGTGTCTACCCACCAACTGCGTGATGGGCCGGATGGGGAGAGGTGGGTATAGGGAGAACCTTTGACCTCTCCAGCCGGACTCTCTCGACCCATCGCCTTGCACCCAGTGGGAGGGATGGATTCATACGTCTGTCACTCCTGGACACACTGACCCCCAGATAAAAACATAATAATAAATAAATAATATAAAATTAAATTAAAAATCAATTACAAGATTCGGATTACATTTAACGTCGGCATTACAGAAATGTAAGTATGTCATGTAGATGAATCAAGAAGTTTGCGCAAGATAGATTTGTGTTGCGTTGCACCTCTTTTACCTCCGTTTTGGAGGAATAACGCAATAGATAGTTAGTAAGTTAACAAAAGGTCTAAATATTAACAGAGTCGCTAGGCTCTTATAAATATTCACATTGATTTCAAGAGAATTATTTTAATTAAGTGAATTATTCGTTCCACCATTTCTTAGCCACTATTATTACACCTCATCATATAATAGGGGAGAGCGATATCCGACAGAACAGGTTTGAGGCTGCGAGATAAACTTACATGAAGTAGGTAGTACTAATACTAACTACAAGTTGGCCTCGCATCCCCCAGCCGACAGCCTCCCCTTTCGTTTTCTTGATTGGATCTCAGTCGGGAGTTAACTACCCCAGCTGACCTTCACCTCCAAGAAGACAACACAGGACGCCCCGTACTTCATTCCTCACTTCATCTTGTCTAGTAGATAAAATAGTGCATTGAACTCTCAAATAAGATTACATTATCTAGTTCCGTCTTATATCGATGCATATGTACTCAATCCAAAACGTCAACATCCGTTGCGTAACTGATAATACTATTTTGTTGTTTTGTACCAAATAAACTTTAGATATTAGATTAATCAGGACAGCTATAAAAGTGGCTGCCTCACCCTAAGTGAATTAATCTATCTTGTCGAGTGAATCCAAGCAGTTGCTTGTCGTATTGCTCACATGATAATTCCTTTTGAAATTGTACGTTACTTGTTGTATTTTAAATGTTATAAAATAAAGGATAATTAAATCCAAATATTGTTTAATTATTTGAATCAAAGTGAACAAGAAAAGTTAACTGGCGCCCAGTACGTGGGTCATAAAATTCGGGGAAGCTGTTAAACTTGGCCGTAGCCAGGACTCCCTAGGTGTTTTTAAATACCTCAACGCGAAGGACCAACCAAAAAAAAAAATCGTTAACTGCGACAACATTCATGTAAGTACATTTTTCAATTGTTCGTCTATCCCATCCGTATGATAGATCCTTTCCCTACCTTATCCAAAAGGTTAGAGATAAAATCCAAAAAAAAATCTTTTTATAAAATGGCACAGCCAAACGAGAGATCCGCTCTCCAATACTCAGAGTCGAGTCTGGAGTATGACGGTTCTGCGCAAGATATTAATTTGTTTATAAAATCAGCTAGGGGTTACATTGCACGAAACGGCAATACCCCAAGCAATGTCGAAAGAGTAATTTCGAGATTGCGCGGCAAGGCATTACATGTGATCCTTATGAACGATCACGAAAATAATATCGAAAAAATTTTGGAATCGTTAAAAATTGAATGTGGTGACAACAAGTCGGTCACATTACTTCAGACCGAACTAATTAACTTCAATCAGGGAAATAGAGATTTCGGAACCCTGATTCATGAAATGAATCAAATATTATTTTCAATAAAAATTAAAATTTCGGACCAATATGGACCAGCGAGTGCGCAGCTCCTAATGGAACCATATAAAGATACGGCACGTAATACGTTGTTAAATTTTTTACCCACACATATTAAATGTGCAAATCTAACAAAAATTACGACACCCTGTGTGTTGAGATACGTATGTTGGAGGCGCATGGTGAACTCCACTGTAACAGAACTAAACATGTGCCTAATTCCCCACAACCAACGCAAAATAAATTTCACCCAACTCAGTTCGGACAAAACTTCAATAGAACATTTAATAACCCACAATATAATCCAAACGGTTATAGAACGAATCATACCAATTTTAATAATAATAATAATTATAAACCGTGGCAACACAATAACTTCACGAACAACAAACCCGGACAGAATTTCGGGGTTCGAAATAATAACATGTCGCAACAAAATAATTCTAAATATCTAGGAAACCCACAACGCCGTAACGAGGATGTTAGTATGAGGATAGCGCCTATGCCACGCTCGTTCAAAGGCCCAGTCATAGACTTGGGTAATGGACGTACGGCACAGGAGCTATTTCAATGTGATCACGGAGGCCAGGATTTTTGGGCGAACGAAGAAGATCCCCAAAAAACCTCGTCCAACTAAACCACATTCATTAATTTATTTATTGTAATGGACTTCCATATGTAGAAGCTCCATAAAACATAAATTTTTAATCGATACTGGTAGTTCAAATCATTCAGGCTCTACTCATATATATATATATATTTTTTTTGCAACTAAATTAACAAAGAATTTTCGGTAAGAACGGCGCACACCATAACGACCCATAGAGGTACGGTTGTGACGCATTTTGAAAAAAAAAAAAAACTCCAACAAAGCAAGTTCAACTATTCCATGTAATGGACATAATCGAACTTGATGAATTATTGGAGAATAATGAACGTGGCTGTACAAACCATGTAGCCGACTTATTATCTAGAGTAGAGATCCATCATAGTGAGGTTAGTGATGATCAATACTCGTTACGAGTAGAAATCACTTCGGATGCCCAGAGTGTCGCCGACACCATGCATAGCCATGTGGACGATAATGGAGGAATCCCGATTCGTCACAAGCATCCACCCCCACGTATGAATAGGATATTTACAGAATCATGGAATCAGGAATTACGTAAATTGAAAACAAAAGAAGCAGGTACGGATCATGTTTGGTGTATCCCCCTCGATAATGCGCAATGTATATTTTTAAATTATGTAAAATATTTAAACAAGAATAAATATGCGGTAATTATCAATGACGACAAGTTATACCAAATCGTCAGTGAATGTTGTAGAAAAGAACTGATTACAGTTATATTTTAATTACAATAAATTTATAAGAAAAAATAATATAACCTTACCTAATGTAGGCTTAGAACGTTTAAAATATTTAATTGACCATAATAAAGCATTGATAGATAACCTTATTGTAACTAGACATAAACGAGGTCTTATAAATGGTATCGGGTCGGTAATTAAATTAATAACGGGAAATTTAGATGATAATGATATGAATAAGATAACGCAACAAATGGAAAGTAATCTACATTTGAATCAACAACGAATCTCTGTTACTTCGAAAACCTTAGAAGATTATTACACTAAACTTAAAAATATTTCACTTAACCAATTAGTTATATGGGCTCAAATAAGCCAGGATCATTATGAAGATCAAACTGATTTGTTGATCACCCATTTAATTTATCAAACGGAAACAATAACTGAATTAGTAACTAGAATCACGGAAGCAATTACCTTTGCCGCTCATGGAATGTACCACCCTAGCATTATTAAACCAAAAGTCTTCATGGACTCAATATCACAAATAAATTCAGAAAACTTATTTTCTAAAGACTTTGATATTATTCAAAGCTTTTTACAAGTTCAACTCATAAAAACCAAGCAAACCTTGCATTTTATTCTATCCCTTCCACTAGTAGAGAATACAGTATACATGTATTATGAAATTATTCCCATAATATCCAAACCAGGTACCCAATGCTTCCAACCCCACCTCCCATCCAGACGAATATTGAGAGATGGAAAACAAATGTATGTCGCAAGCAAATGCCAAATAATCTCGGACCAAAACAGCTTATGTAACAAAGAAGTAAATACCATTGATGATTGCACCACCTTGGTGTTAGAAAACCAAAACGAGCAGAACTGCAGCCTTCACAAGATCACATGCCCAGAAGAATAGACCCATATTATAGGAGACAATATGATGTATGTATTTCGTGACAAGCCCACCCCACTACAAGCACATTGCCTACAACATAAACAGAGTATTGTTATTTCTAAATCGGTACTCGTGACCAACGATGAATGCAGCATACAAGGAAACATTATTCATTACGTATTCCAGAGAAGAACTACATGTATTACAGTTACCCACATTACATATGGACGAAATAGAAAAACCACACGAAGATTCCAGCATCACCACCAACGTGACAGAAACCACCTCCACCAGTTGAAGTCTACATATCACACTAACAAGTTGCCTAATAATAATGGCAATTGGATATATCCTATGGAAAATATGTAAACTCTTCGCATCCCGAAGGAGTTCCCATTTAAAGGGGGGAGAGTTAACTACCCCAGCTGACCTTCACCTCCAAGAAGACAACAACAACACAGGACGCCCCGTACTTCATTCCTCACTTCACCTTGTCTAGTAGATAAAATAGTGCATTGAACTCTCAAATAAGATTACATTATCTAGTTCCGTCTTATATCGATGCATGTGTACTCAATAAAAAACGTCAACATCCGTTGAATAACTGATAATACTATTTTGTTGTTTTGTACCAAATAAACTTTAGATATTAGATTAACCAGGACACCTATAAAAGTGGCTGCCTCACCCTAAGTAAATTAATCTATCTTGTCGAGTGAATCCAAGCAGTTGCTTGTCGTATTGCTCACATGATAATTCCTTTTGAAATTGTACGTTACTTGTTGTATTTTAAATGTTATAAAATAAAGGATAATTAAATCCAAATATTGTTTAATTATTTGAATCAAAGTGAACAAGAAAAGTTAACTCGGGCCGCAGAGGGCACTGCTGTGTATAATTGCTACAGCGTAGGTGATGATGTTTTTTCACATTTTTACATTATAACAGTTTGACGGTCATTACATCAGACAACTTAACGCTAAATTTTCAATCAATCATCTTTTTAAATCTATCTTTATATTCCCCTACAATCTCAATCAATTATTTTAACAAGTTTTTTAATAAACAAAACCCTTAATATCCCATTCAAGTATCCCACCCGCGGACAAAGACATTTTAAATGCAATTAAACTATATTAGCACATGCCTGAAACAAACAAGAAAGAATACACCAACACTTTTAATGAAACTTAATATTTCAATCTGGATAAAAACAAGGTAACAGATTTTTTTCGTAATTCAATTACATGTCGTTTAAGTGCCATCATCGATTTGAAAGCAAAAGTAACGACTATTAATACCTCTAAAAAAAACAAATTTATTTTTTCAAAATATATCTAAATAATGAAGTTTTTAAGTAGGTACCTACTTGCGTTTTTAAATTTTAATATTTTAAAACGTTATAGCAACAGTTTTAGACATTGAATTTCATTCAAACTACTCTCTTAGTCTTCCCGGCACTAAAAAGAATAAACTCTGCTATTTTCAGCAAAACCAGTCTAGTAATTTTCGAGAAAATCGAGGACAGATGGACATTCATTTTTATAAATGGAGAAGATAATTTTGAATAAAATATTTTTTTATTAATCCTTACGTAATTTTATAAACATTCCACTATATCATAAGAACGTGTATATCTTAGTACAGACTGGCTTAGTGAGGCTTTCACGAAACACTATTATATTTCATATTATTCTTTTTGCTGATGACCTAAAACTGTTCATAGAAATATTAACTTTAGAAGACTGCAATCGAATCCAATCGGACATTGATAGAATTATTGATTGGAGTAAGAGGAATCAGATTGAGTTCAATATTCCCAAATGTTTCATTTTTATCTTTTTCAAGGGCGTTTCATACTTGGTTTTACCGGTATACTATGAACGTCCGAAGTTTAAAACGTGTCTCTACTATGAAAGATCTGGTATCGTAATGATATAATAACACACATATAAAACTTATTTCCACTTTTATTTTATTTCACCGTGACCGGTTTCAACTTGTTAAAGCGATCTTCAGACCGGTAAAAGTTAATCTTAAACTACGGTTTATATACACAACATGTGGGGGAGGAGGGGTGGGGAGAGACTACAAGGGATTTATTCTATTACATGGGTTTTCTTTATATTTGTCATTAAGTCGTCTTTGACTGCCGACTTTCTAATTATGTTGGTTATTCCCAGTAAGCTTATTACCTCTGGTTTGTAGTTTACTTTAATATTGTTTAATAATACTACAAACCGCTTACGGGACTCATGCCCAGGACCTCTGTTTTTCCGGGACAACCGCTTTACCGACTAAGCTAATGAGACCAGTACAATTTACGCCATCTTCACCGATATCATACTTCAAGTTCAAGACTTGTCAATATTATCCTCCATTTTAAATCCCATATTATTGGCTGCTATCCTTATGATAATTACAAAGTTCTTCCCGAACACAATTGCAATCGGAATAGAGTCTCGGATATACCTTTGACCTTTTCTACAAGTCTAGAAAGAATATTTCAATTTATTTTAATAACTTACAGAGTTCTGTCGAGTCTTTAATAAATCTTATATCGTATGGCAGTTTATTCTAGGTTTCGGGGCCTGACACGTTGAAAGCAGGCTCACAAAACTGGATGTGTATATACAAATATCCGGTGCGCTTTGGTTCCTCCAGCCTTTCGATAACGGATGATGTGACTGATCTAAGAGGTGCCTGTCATAAATTGGAATTTTCACGGATGCAGAGTTCCGATAGGTAAGCGGGAGCCATCCCGTTAAGAGGAACGACTGCGCTGCCTGTTTCATACATAACTTAATTTAGGCTTTGAGGCCAAAACACCCGTCCAAACTGAATGACATATTTTTTTTAATTAAAGGTTTAGTAAATATCTAGTACGGATGAGAAGTATTTTATCAATTTTTGTTTTAAATTATGAAATACGTGACATGAAAAATTATAAATTTCGATAATTTTTGAGGTAAATTGAAAATTATTTCTGGATTTATTGTGTTTAAAAAAAATCATATTTGCTATGTAAATATGATTACGTAAATAAAAATATTAAAACAAAACATTTAATTAATTTAGTAGATATTTACTATATTTTTTGATGAAAGGAAGATCATTAGGTTTAGGTGAGTATTTTGGTCTCAAATCCAAAATTAAGTTTTGAATGAGACAGGCCGCACAGCCGTTCCTCTTAATTGATTTAAGTATCATCCAGCGAAGCTTGAACTGGATTATTTTAGTACATGTAGATTCCTATCTGGCACGATTGCCATACTCGTAGTGATACTGGAACAGGAAGAGATCTCATAAATAATATTAAAAAAAATTAAAACAGTAGTTAAAATTTAAACAGAAGATAAAATTACACCAGAAAAATATGTTAAATGACAAACAAAAGGTTCTTTTTAGGCAGTGTCTGTTATTAACAAAACATTTTAATTATTTCACTTAGTACAATCACTCTCGTAATTGCTGTTAAAACTCCAAATATTCATCTTACATTGAACCATCCCGTCCTTACAAAACGGGCAATGTCGCAAATTAAGCAAATGGCAGAAGGAAATTTAAATCTATGAATAAAACATTCCGAATTGTGATGCTTTCCGCTTTTAATATTTCTCTAACAAAAGGCCAGTGCGTGTCGACCAATCACAGCAGTTCCAGATCTGCTGAACAACGGAGCGCTAAAATGTCCTCCTTAAATCATTACCGTTGAATATATTGAAGAACCACTGATTACACAATGCATAGAAGTGCGATCTGTATCGATTTGTTGGAATTAATGTCCCAAGTCAGCCCAACGTTATTTTTAATTTTCATTAATGATATTGTAAACAAATTTATAGATGTACAGGTCCTACTATTTGCAGACGACCGAAAATTATTTAACCGCCCGTCCTTTAGGTTATTATTAAAAAAGCAGGTAAAAAAATCGTTTTTTTTTCATTAGATTATGCAATAACAATACTTGTGACTAGTGACGTAACTTGTATTGGAGGAACGAAAATACCCGAACACACCCGTTAGCTTCGGCTGACCTCGAAATACTAAAGGAGGTGACGTAGGAACAAACTTAATGTATACGAGTGTTTTGTGGGTTTTGGATATAGCTTTTTTTGTACCTGAATGTTGGCTTGTTGCGATCGAGTGGTAATATAGCGGCGTATCACGTACGTTCGTATGGGTAGGGTGGTTAAAAGAATACGAAATGTACATGATTGACTTATTTTACAAGCTAATTTAAATCAACTACTCGAATGGTGCGAACAAAATGCACTAAAAATATTTTTGAACATTCAGAAATGTCAAGTAATACGATTTTTCAAATCTCATTATCATATCTTACATGAATATACATTAAATACTATTAAATTAACACCATTTAAATTATCACAAATTCGGGATCCGGGTGTGATATTCGATGAAAACTTGACATTCATTACACGCATTAATGATATAATTAAAAACGCTTTAAAGATTTCAATCTTCAGATTGTAGGAGAATACTCTTAACTTCATTAGTTAGAAGTCAAGTGAAGTAAAATTCACTTATCTGGTCCCCTTTGTATAAAGTACACTCTAACAAGTAAGTTTGATGAATCGATTGCATCTGATTACACTGTCTAACAAGAGAATTATGTCAGACCTAGTTGCATTATATGGAATCATAAACGGCCCTGCCATTCTCGCCACTATTAAATTAAAAGTACTGATGAGGAACACAAGACAAACTGTAACATTTTTCTGCAACACTTACTCAACCAACTGTCTAGTCTCATTCATTAACCAATAGGATGCATTATCTGGGCAACAAGTTTGGAGGTATTGTTGATATATTTTCTGACTCTATTTATTTAGTCAAGCGTATCTATACCAGCACTTCGATGAAGCACAATATATGTAGTATTATAGCTGGATAATGTAGCCTCAATCATTTGTGTCATAATATTGTTTAAGTGTTCTATTTTATGTCACTGTTAAACGTTTTAAAAAATGCTGTGTGGAGCGTCTTTTTAGAAAATAGGAAGAAGTGATCCTGGGTCTTAAAGAGACTCATGTTGCAGGAGGAAAGAAACACAGAGGCCGGCAGATCATTTCACAGCCGAGCTGTTGAAAATAAGAATGAGTAGTAGAAGCGTCACGTTCTACAAAAGTTGGGAGCGCGTTTTCCGCCTGTGCGCTGGTGCCGATGGGATCAATGACGCTAGTTCCTCAGAAGATCTTCCATTAAAACACTGGTAGAACAAGAACATCATTCCCATCTGACGACTGAGCTCCAAAGATTGCAATCCGTTTATTAAGATGAATGTTGCGCATCCTTCATCAATGGGACGGATATGTCCTGATGATGTCTTTTAAATCCAAACCAGTCGGCCTCAGCACTGGATCCCCTAGTAAGGATACTAAAAAAACCCTTGTATCTTTTTCCTTTATAATTGATAAACAAATTACTAAATTGAAAGTGAAAGTGAAAAAATATATTTTTTAAAATGGGATCGGATAAGAAGCTGGATGAACAGAGAGAAGCTAAAGATCGAACCACTGCTACTATTCATAGATAAATCGCAGCTAAAGTGGCTGGCCACGTACTAAAAATGCCAGAAGGTTGAATTATGCGGAAAATTCTGATTTCTATTCCAGAGGGATGGCGTCCAGTAGGCTGCCCCAGACACAGGTTGGAAAAGCAACTCCAGAGGCCGTGCGATGAGTGGTTGGACCTACTATGGACGGATGCCGTTGACGTGGCGTAGAACAGGAACGCCTGGAGGCGCCTAGTCGATACCATGGGTCCCCGACAGAACAAGAAGAAGAATATGAATGTAAATTAAAAGTTTAAAAAAAGGTTGATAAATATATATGAAAAGTGTAATAGTAGGTACCCGACAGACTTTAACCAGCGATTCCTGAGCATATTTAGAATTTAAAATGTGTATGCCAATTTGATGTCTGAAAAAAACATTTTTCTATATACATCGCAATGGACGTCTGGTTTCGTCTGTACAGTGCCGCGTGAAGGAGACGGAGTACATATCAAGTGATAGTTATAAGTGGCGAAGTGTGATGGATTTTTTTTAATGAAAAAAAATAGCACTGGCAGCAAAATAACATAAACATGTATTACTCCAAATATGTTCGGAAGTTGCTGGTTAAAGTCTGTCGGGTACGTGCTGTTACATCCTGTATAAATATTTTTTTGAAAAAAAGACAAACATTCCCGGGCTATGAATAACCTGACGATATTAGAAAATCTTCTACTACCATCACAGTAAGCGGAAAATATTGTCTGTGTCATGATGGACGATTAAGCCAGCCGAGGAATTGATCTCCCGACACCTAGGTAGGATCTAGATGCAATGCTTACTCAGCCACTGACCGGGCTAATAATTTTCTTTAATAGAATTCTGATATTTGAAAATATATGACCGATTTCACCCGAAGTAAGATAAATTTTGACCATTATTTGGGCACACCGAGATGCCCATTGCACACTTATTTCAGTTTATCTGTTCAGTGTGAAGGACGAACGAAGCTTTGAGCATTTAGATTGACTAATCACAGTGAACGTTGCAATTAGCAAACGTACAAATTGGCAGCAATGGAAGGGCGGTGTCTCTCTTTATTTGAATTTGCGCTATTGCGTGAAATTCGTAAAGGATTTAATGAAATACGATCGTATTATTTATAATGTAATTTGTATCGTGTACTGCGAATGTCGTTTGAGTGTGCCATTATTCTTGAATAGAATTCATCTCAACCGGTTTACTACGAATAATGATTTTTATGATAAACGAATAAAACAAAAATCTTTTCATTTTACGCAATACCTACATACGAGTACATACAAACATCTTCTTTCCCTTTTCCTACTCGGGTCGGGGACCCTTCGCATCGACAAGACGTCTCCAGGCGTCTCTGTCCTGTGCTACGTTAACGGCATCCGTCCATAGTAGGTCCAGCCTGTCCTCGTACAGCTTCTGGAGTTGCTTCAACCACCTGTGTCTGGGCTGGCCCACAAGACGTCTTCCCTCTTGAATAGTAGTCAGAAATTTCAGCGGAATTCGACCATCTGGCATTCGTATCATGTGCACAAGCCACCTCAGTTATGACTTTTGTATAAAGAGTAATACATCGTGTGACTCCTGCAACTCCTCTACAATGTGAACGCTCGTTCAACATCCAGATCTGGTGACCATAAGTAAGCGTTGGGCGATACATTAATTTGTATACTGCCAACTTTGTCTCGATACTTAGCTCAGCTTTCCTATCATTGAGCTGTAAAGCCTACAATCCTTTTTGTAACCCCCGCAAGTGGGATTATAGCATCAACAATTTGGATGTTTTTAAGAGTTTCAATGAAACCCGGAGGGGTAAACAATGTGAAAGTGAAAGGTTCTAACGATAATTTTCATTAGAAATAGCACTGATTTAGCATCCATTAAAAAACGGATGTTAAGTGGGACAGACTTACTATAAAATTCAAAAAAGACCAATTATTACAGATATAAATGCATTTACTGCAACATCATTGCATAAATGCATGTTATTGTATACCTTAAAAATAGATTAGAATTGAAATTAAGACACTTTTGTACTTTCTTCCACTTATTTATTTTCGCCAGGACCGGTTTCATCCCACTACGGACATTTTCAGACTGGTCCTGAAGACCGGTGGTGGAAGAAAGTACAAAAGTGTCTTAATTTCAATTCTAATACAATGGAATTCCACCACGAACTAACAGTCCAAAAACTAGACTCATTAAAAATAGATAATAAGTCTTACTTCTGACACTTTTCATACATTGAGATGGCAACATGTTGCACTAGCGCACAATTAAATCGAATAGCATATTTAGTATTATTAGACGGAGAAGCCGGGGACGACCCGAGGAAGACATGGCATGATCAAGTGAATCAAATACTTGAATCAGACCATGTCAGAAGTTAGCATAATTGAAGAGAATGTATGAGACGATGTTTCAATGTGAATGAAGCAAGAAGTTTATGTAAAGATTCAATTGTTTGGCGGTCCGCCCTTTCTGTCAACCTGTAATGGTTGGTTAGTTAGTTAGTCAGTAACATATTTTATGTTAATTCGAAACGTTTCATGGGGAATTTTTTTAAATACCTAAAATAAAATATTAACTAATATTTTTATGGTAACGCTGACATGTCATATTGAACAAAACTTTTTTTTGAACGTCGTAACAATAATGTGAAGGCATTAGCAAAATGTTCATATCCCCGGAATAATTCATTCTTGGTAAAATACCATAGTTTCCAGAAGTAGGTAACACACTCGCATCCGCAGTAGCCGAGACAAGCGAACTATCTTCCTCTCACACAAGACGGTTCAACTTTGAAATGGAGGCAGTGCTTCCAGTACTTGGAACGAATTGTGTATAATGCATGTGAAGTCTCCCGACATCAGTAATACAGACGGGAGATTTAAAACTTACTTCGAGCACTAACTAGATTGGTTTGAGTCTCGGTTACAGATGTGATTACATTGCCGTGTGTTCTCAAGCCTGGAAATCAACCATTTGCATCTAAACTAATTTAATTATAATTTAGACACTGATATTTCCTACTTACACCGAAGTAAATTATTTCAGTGTTTTTTGAAAAACTTAAGCTTACATTTTCCATGTATATCCCCTGCTGTGTGTTACAGAACTACTTCACATTTATTTTGTATAACTTTAGGTAAAATACCGTTGCTGAGTGATATAACTTATCGTTTTCATTATTTACGTAATTTCTAATATATATATTTTTAAATGTTATTGTATGATATTAATTACATACAATGGAAACTTGTACCCGCTAAGCCACTGCAAGTAGCATGCCAGCAGGAATTTAGTTCATCAATATTATATAATACAACAAAAAATAACAATCATCAAATGAATGTAGCGCAAAATTAGAACAATATAGGTGCATGCATGTTTTGATCAATTTACACAAGTTGGAAAAATATTTAATAAAAAAATATATGAAAAAAGCATGACAGTTTTGTTACACAGATACTAGAGTCAAATTTCACAATATGGATTTAAATAATATTATAAAATACCAATATAATAAAAGTTTCAAAATATCAGCAAGTATTAAACAAATTGACAGTTAAAAAAAAAAACAGAAGTGTTTTTTACAGCGAGGGTAATCTTAATTATGGGAACAATTTAATAATTTTAAAGATTCCCGCAGCTGTTAAGTCGATATACCATCATATTTGTTCAATAGACAATGTAAGATAGAGTAAAATAGCGTAAATACAGAAAATATCAAGGACCTATACAACCAAGGAGACCGTCATAGTTGTTACCATCAATATCATTTTGTTTATTGTCTGTGCAAACTTTTACTTCACTAATTTATATAATCGCGTGTTTCACCCTTTACGTCATATCTCTTGTTATTTTTCTGCTTTTTTTGTTTGTCTATGCATTTAGTGACAGCTAGAATTATTGCAATCAATATTGTCGTCTCACTTCCGATATTGCTATAAAGCAAATATCGTTGTCAATAGGAAACTCCAGTTAAAAATATAATGACCTTAAACATATATATATTCATATAGACCAGCAAACGCCGATTCTGAATATATAACTATAATATTGTATATAATTATACGTAGAATTAAAATGAATTGTGAATAAAAATTTAGCTCATCAAAACACCGTGTTATGTTGGTACCATTGCATTTGGAACATCTGACGTCACGTGCGTATTTTGTTTTTGGATTAGTATGAAAAACATTATTTTTCGATTTTGTTTTTTATTTTAAATGTGTGTTTTTTTAGTTTTGGGAAAAATTTGAGCTCTTTAATTGTTGTTCATGAAAGAAATTATAGTTTTCATGATCAAACCAATTATCAAAACAGGTATTTTGATAATGTTAATGCTCAATACTATTATTATTCTTCTAGTTAAAGTTTCTAAAAAGGTACATAATTTTATTACTTATGTTTAGTTATGGTTTACCATGAATAGGATATACAATTATGTACGGTTAAGATCATTATGACATTTGACATTCTGACCTCAAAACTGGTCAAAACCGACCGGCCGTAGATTTGGAGCATTTTGGCGGGCTTTGAATAATTGAAACTTTGAAAATTATTTTAACTATGAACACTAACTATAGGAAAAAATGAAATATACTGGTATTTAAGTATGACCGTCATTATTGAAAATATTTTTTCCTGGAGTTCCTTTTTACATTAGTTCATCTAAGAAATATCGTTATAAACTGTATAGAACATACTTGTTTTACTGGACCAACAATACTGCATCTACTATCATAATTACTACAGCACTATCATCTGTTATGAACCCCCATTTATGGTCTGCAAAAAAGGTTATTATAAATACAATCATTGAAGAAGATAATATTAACACATCCCAAATGAACCACGAAGCCGAATAAACAGCAGAAATTAAAAAGATTTCAGTCGCATCTGGGACTCGAACCCAGGACTTCTACCTATCCGGGGTAACCGCTTAACCAACTTATCTAATGAGACCAGTGTAATTTACGCCATCTACACCGATATCATACTTCAAGTTCAAGACTTAATATTATCCTCCATTTTTAAATCCCATATTATTGGCTGCTATCGTTATTTCAGTTCATTTGGGATTTGTAAATATTATCTTCTTCAATGATTAAATATTACAATGAGGTTTACAAACTTCAATTAGTTATAAAAAATAAATTGTATTATAAATACAATTTACTACTTGACTCTTGATCATTAGACAACAAGAAATGAACCATTCCAACCGTTAATAACTGCGAGAATGTAAAATAAAGACATTCTCACAATTGCATTTTGGATGCCTCTCCCCAACAATCCAACATACGTTTCGTTTTTTGTTCAATCTTAATTTGATAGTTTATTTCAAAGGAAAAGGTTTGTTTAAAATATCTAACTACCTGGTAGAGATCTTATTAGCTTCTTTTTTTGTTTATATCACACAATGTAGATTACAATTTGTGGGGTTGTAATGTGAAACTGTCTATTTCACAAATAGGCAAAATTGAGGAATACAATATATGCAGTCAGGGTAATTCGAGGCTAAGAAATTATTATTTTTACTAGAAAATGAAAAAATATTTTTTTATTTTTTCATCTTAAAAACACCCTTATTTACAAAACGTAGTATTTTCCAGCAAAAAAATAAGTAATTTTTTGTGCGAAATTAACTCTTTTTCATATTATGGCAATGAGTACTATTTCAAATAGAACGTTGAGAGATTTTTTTTCTTCTATAAAACGTCTATTTTCCCTAAGATTGACAGATCTATTTGACATTAGCCAAATTTGAAAACAGAGAAGGAAGGAAACGATTTTTCGTTTTTTTCCTGGCTGGAATCTGAATTAGGAAGAGGACCTAATAAAGTCTTCTCCGTACTTGCAAATTATGTTATTATTTTGAAGGACAGATACAAAGATATAAAGGAAATAGTCATGTTTGCAAAATAAAATAATTAAAATGAAGAATTTATAACATTATTTATCCAATGCCAAGTTAATAAATCACAGCTGATTATATATATTTTTTTCACATATAATAACCAAAAAAGTATTATGCTTGTCAGAGTCAGTACCGTTTTTTGGGTCTACTGAAAAGTTAGATATTTGGAAATGGACAGTTTTCATTACAGCCCCACAATTATCGGAAAATATGAGTCGCACTAGGCGATTTTTTTATTTTTTTGTTGTTTTTTATTTTTTTATTTTTTTTCACTAAAATCTAAGAAAGCTTTGACTGCCCAACTGGAAACAAAACCCATTTAAAGGCAGTCAAATTGACAAGTTTAGCTCATACTAAGCGCCATTATACAAAATAGAATGGAAAAAAAGCTAGTATTGATACAGTATGGCAATATGATACATCTAGAAAAAAGTGTAATTATCAAGAAAAAAGAGATGTTAATAATAGTACAGAAAAACAAACATATTAATTATATTTCGTTCAGCAAGTACAAAAAGCAACATCAGTAAATTATTTACGACCACACGTTTGTCCCTTTTCCATTCCTCCGTTAGGATTTTTAATCCAGTTAATATCCCTATCATGATTTGACGTTCTAATTTTTTTGAGCTGTTGATGATTGAGTGAAGTGAGTTCAAAAGGGTATCAATGTTTTGAAAATAGGGTGATCTGTAGATTGCAAAGATAGATGGATTTTATCGTATGTAGATTCTTCCCGCTTTAACCCACACAGAGGCCAGTTTTTTTCCTAGCACCGTCTTCTGTCTATTGGTGGATGTTAGATACTCCGAGATGTAGACGGGCGTACGCGGTCCAGAGAGGCCTATATTGTTCGCGTTGAGCTTTTCTTCTGTATTTTATATTTTATTACTCCGTTTCATCGTTTAAAAATTCATCCCTGACAGACGTGTTTAAAGCGAACAATTATCGCTCTTGTTTTATTTGTAACTGTCCTCCCAGGAGCTCTAACACTGGACTACATATCATTGCTCGTTGTGGTAGTTCTGATTACTTTGCTTATGTTAAACATAATATTTTGAAAAATTTCTTCTTCTAATTCTTGTATCCCCCTTATTTCAGCTACAAAATGTTTATGTTGCCGATCTTGTTTCTCTATTTTAAACTCTAGCATAATTAATTTGGCTACGAGTTCCAAATTTTTTTGGTGTACAGAAACTATATTTTTCATTTTTTTCATAGATTTTTTTTTAATTTTTCTTCGTAACCCTCCATTTTAGATTTAAAAAAACGATAGGGAGGCTTTAAATTTCCTAAATTCATTGTATATTGCTGCCACTTGTATCTGGGCGTTCTTAAAGCCGAGCAGTTCCGTTTTTATATTTCTTAATTCAGTCATAATCGAGTGAAATTGTTATTTACTCTGGTTCACAGCTGATTCTGGTTTGGAGCTGTTGTTGGAGCTGGCCGGAGCGCCCTCCTTTCCTGTTGTAGATCGCGCCGTACTGAGAGTCTCCGTGTTCCAGCTATTGCATTTGATAATAGCGACCTCCCGTTTCTCCCGAGTAGTACTTACTCTCTCCAATTCCGCCGCACGCAAAATGCAAATTCTCCTTAGAGCAAGAGCTTCAAAATATTAAATCCTCCGTCGGGGTCGGTTCCGGACACTTATGACAGGTCATGTTGTCCATATTAAGTATTATTATTATTTCGTATATATACGAGTATATATAACTGATCTCATCGTATTAGTATTATACACAGTAAGTGGTATTATATTTATTTTTAATTATATAGATAAATAAACAGTGAATATCCTGGGATGTTTCTATCGGTATCGCCTGCTGGTGGGCAAAATGCACAACACCTACTAATGTTTGTGAAGTACCCACATCCGTTTCATCGTTTCGAATTTCGGAAAATGGAATCAGTAATAAAGCACGGATTTCAGTACTGTTTTTGTATGACCATTGCATAAACACTGTGGTGTAATCAAAACACAACATTATCTCTTGAGATTATTCACTGTGAGATGATATTTTGTTCGATTCAGATTAACACTCAAAGTTCAACGTTTTTATTCTTTATTTCATAAAAAAGAACAGTCACGTACGTCGTTTACGAGTGAAAACATACACTCATGCGACCCGCAATAACTACTTTGGCTACACTAACACTTTCTTAGTTGCACCGATGGTATTTTGCTTTTAAATTTCATAAATAATTGCGTACACACAAGACACAGCTGACTTTTAGAGTAAGTAGAGTCGTAAATAAAAAATAAATAGATAAAGCACAAATATAATGAACGTACCTTAAAGTTTAGATAATCTGGTCACATTTAGCCACAGATAAGTTATTCAGAAAAAAAATGGTGAAAGTTCACACAAGTTTTTTTTTATTTAAAATTCTAGACCAATACCAATGTTAAGAGGAACTGTTTCATAGAAAACTTAATTTTGGATTTGAGGTCAAAATACTCACCTAAAGTTAATAATTTTTTTTTTTTCATCAAAAAGTGTATTAAATATCTAGTACAGATTTGAAGTAATTTATTTATTTTTGTTTTACATTTTGAAATATAGGCCATTAAAGGAATTGATTTTTCGTGATTTTAGAGACACCTTTAACAATTGTTTGGGGGTATGATGGGGTATGACAATAAGTGTGTTGAATTTTTATGGAACTGAGGTGAATGAAGCATAACAAACAAACGCTTGGGTAAATGATAGATCGGTGATACACCAATAAGAATATTGGATTCAAGTGTTAACAATTTAATGAAAAGATAAGCAACAAAAGAGTCATTGAAAATTTCAACCGAGTAGGTACCTTCATACTTACAGAATTTTCGATATCAATTCGCAACATATTTTGTTTATTTTTCTTAATAATTATACTTTATTATCTTCTTTTTTTTTTAAAACATAATAACAAATAATGATATCCTCACTTGGATATCCCGTGCTGAGGATGTCATTTACAAATTATGAAATTAAATTATATTAAATTAATGACAAAATAAATATCGTAAGGTGAGGTTTTTAAGTGCAGTCGAGTCGTTTCGGTACTAGTCTGTATTTGGTGTTAATATTTTTTCGATTTTAGACTATGTTACGTATTTAGTGATTTATTTGATTTTCAATTTTATTATCTTCGTCGCGATTTTTAAAGTAGAGTGGGATTTTATTGTATACAATAGGAAAATAAGTTTTTTGGCCAAATTTTGTGTTTGTGATTCTTTGTTGAATGAGTTTTTGACACTGAGATCTATTTTTTCTAATGTGTGCGATTGTTGTTATTTCTTGTTTTGTTGTATTTATGAATGAAGTAGTATTGTTTTATTGACATAATGTTAAGTTTGTTGAAGATTTTTTCAGTACTAGTTCTTACAGGAACTTTAAGTATATTGATACATTTTGATTCCAATAAGATAAGAATAATGCCTGGAAATAATTAAAATCAAAGTCAATTATTTTTTTGTCGCGTTGTTCTAGGACTTCGTTGTATCTAAATAAAGATATTGCTTTAAAAAAAAAACGATATATTTTACAATATAACAAAATATCACGAGAATAGTTTTCTGTACTATGCATTGAATGCCTTTGTCACAATCACCGAACTTTAATCATTCCAAGCCACCGCGTCACTTGTCCGAGAGGCAGTTCCCGCACGTTACTTTAAAAAATTCAATTAAATCCTACATCCAGCTTCCAGTTTCAAGCTCCAGTAGCAGCTTTTAACTTCCAGCTCCCAGCTCCAGCTCCCAGCTCCAGGCTGTAAATCTCCCGGATTAATGAACACGACAGGGAAGAATATAATTGAAAGCTTGTCAACGTTCTTGGTAGATTTATGGATGTTGCACGCGGATACTGATATTGCCATTTTTTAGGGCGGGAGTCGTCTGCGAGGTTTGAAACTCCAGGTGGATTGAGTCCGTAATTGAAATTGTGAACGTATACTGAGGTTGGTTGTATCAAATGAATCATCTGGTCTATTGAGTTAACAGAATAAGTTATAGATTTAATTTATTATTTATTAACGGACTAACGTCCATTTTTTAATTTAAGCAACACGAAATAATAATTAAAATGTATATTAATTGATAAACTAAAGTTCTTAAAAACTTAAGACAAGATTTTTGTGCAAAGCGCAAAGGGTAACAATTATTTTTATAAACAATAATTATTAGCCTGAAACACTCATCCAAATTGAAAAAAACCTTTCCGAGCAAAGATAAATGTCGCCGACAGGACTCGAACCTGCACCCTTCTGATGTCGGTCAGATGCTCTACCGTTGAGCTACGTCGGCTTATCGCAAACCCGCCAAGTTAATCAATATATACTAGTGTTTCATTCAATAATTACTGTTTTTATTATATTTTCACCTGTAAA